>CM044115.1:11730402-11864174 GCA_024174645.1 Lemna minuta | reverse complement strand
AGCAAAACCTAGCCCTATGAGATTGGTTTTGCTGTTGCAAAAGCTTTACTCGTAAATTACCGATAGAACGGGGAGTAAATCCTGTTACACCCCTTTTTATCAGACACCAATATGAGATTCATGCACAGATAGGAATGTATGTAGGTTACTGTTACACTACCATGGCTAGATGGAGCTATTTAGGCATATATGGAAAGTCTTACATGACCATTGAAGTCGGTGGGAACACCCTATCTAGCAAGGTGTAGATCCCTCCACTGAGTAGAAGAGCACCACTGCCACAATGAGAAAGATGAATGGAGTAAATTTCGAGAAAAGTAATGGAGGCTGGTGGATTTATCCATGGACATACCTCACGGGGTTTATCCACGCCGAGTATTTCCTGAGTGAGAGCAAACTCTGCAATAAAAAGTAAATAGACATTGAATGATTGATCAGAGAAGTTTCGATAAGATTATCTATTTCTCTTTTAATTCCACGATGAAATGGATTACTAAGCTCACAAACTTTTCATAAGATCATGAAGAACACAAAATTTGAACAGTACTATGAAGATTTAATAAAATCCCATAATCTTCTGTAAGATATCTAAAATCTATCGATCAAGAACTGTATCAATTAATCCCTCTGTTTGGTGTTTTTTTAAAAACAGAAAATACCCGCTGAATTATAATAAACTAAAACAAATTTGGGGACAAATAAATTAGCATTCTATGAACCTGAAGTGCACCAGCAAAGGAGGCTGCAATGAGAAGGGGAGCAACGTAGCCAGTTGTGTATGACAAAAGAAGACTCCCTCCGATGAATGGATTCTATTAATGCAAAAAACAAAATTTCGAGAAATTAAAAATCTTGTAGAAGATAAACAAAAGAACAAGAATAAACAGAATCCTGGTAATAAAATGCCGAACAAAGGATTTATGATCAATCAAGATGATAAAGTGAAAGTTGCTTGAACGGCTTTTTCGAATGAACCCAAGTGTTAAGCAAACTACTCAGATTTACCCTGCAATGGATAAATTCCTGATGAAATCTGGAAAAAAAGTCAACGTATAAAATGAACAATCAGCTCCTGGCAGTCTCCTCCACCATGCCAGATTGTCAAACTTCAATAAATGCCTCTTCTTTCCACCAGTGCATCACTCATCTAACTCCATATCCAGGCGGCACTTGCATGTTCAGTAGCCAGTCACGTGCAGTGGCATGTGACTCATGTTTACTGCTCCATACTGGCCACCACCAATTCTCGGCCCCTTTATTTACATCCTCTCATAAGTTCTTACGGGAACTGTGTCAGATGCCCTTGTTGATTCCACAAGAATTCTGACAAGGACCTTCTACTACGTTTATATTAAACTGTGGTCAAATACAAAAGTCAAAACATCCAACCAAAAACAGATTCCTCAGTTGATACCATACAAAGAAAATATAGAATGAGGATACATTGAGATAAAAGAAAGATAGGTATACCCTCGTTGATGCCACATATCCTAGGATAGAGGCCAGAACAGGTGTGCTACAAGGAGATGCAGCTAAAGCAAAAGTCAGCCCGGCAAGGTATGCTTGCACACCTGACCATACAGAACTAAACTATGTTAAGCAAACATTTTTGTTGGCACAGAAATGAGAATAAAAGGAAAATAAAAGACGGGGGAAGAAATTTACTTGAAGGAAGATTTGCTGCAGCAGAACGAGGATTAAAATCGTCAAAGAAAGATGGAAGCTGAAGCTCAAGTATCTGTGATATTGATAGGTACGATAGTATTATCACATTGATAAGATAACACACCATGATTTTGAGAGCAAGGCTTGTGCTATGACACCCATTCTTGCTGACTCAAGACGGCAAAAGAAGGGTCAGCCACCAACCTCTACATAATTAGGGAGGGAGAAGAGGGAAGAGGAGGAGAAGAAAGGGAGGTGTGTGGTTAAATGCAATGATCTTGAGCCTGTAATTAAAGGCCAGGGACCGGAAGGGAGGCATCCAGAGAGATCATCGAACTTAGGAGAGTTAGGCAGAGACTAGATCCAGGGTCTATCAGCTTGCCAGAAGCCAACTAGGTCTAAATTAGAACATAAGTGTTGCTTACCATGGAGAATCACAATATATCTTTATCCTCTGTTCCCAATTTCATCTTATCCTCCCTAAAGTGAATTTCATCAGAGGTTTAAGGCCATTAAATTAGGCAAGACATGTTGACGCTGTTATAACAGTATCATGACAAGTACATAAATAATGGACTTAAATGTAAAACACGACCATGCAGTGACACTTCGAATTATAGTATCCATTTCTCTTAATTGTATTGGTGGATGCACTATCATAGGATCCTCTTATTATCCATACCAAATATCCAGTCAGCAATCAAACCCTATCAAAGTCCAAGTTATCATGTGAAAAAGGTCCCAACTAAAATTAGGGTTAAGGTTTTTGGTGACCAGGAATAACAGGTAGCTTACAAAGGGCATCTCGAGGTTTAGAGAGTTGAGATTTACAGTTCTAGGGAATTTCTGGGAGAACATCAAACATTTATAGTTGAACCAATTAAGGTAGATTGAAGGAGAAGAGTACCTCTAAGAGATTGAGACCCATAACAATGGCCAAGCCAGATGCAGCAATAGGGAGTCCTTGACCGATCTGTCCATAAGCTTTGCCAGCAAAAGATGCAGCAATTCCAAGAAGAGCCAACGTTGTAGCCAGTCCAAGTGCAAATGCAAGCGAGTCTCCGATGACCTGGAATGAACAGAATCCTACGGTTTAAACATACCTTGGTCATTGTTAGAGGCATGGCCCAATTGGGTCAGCCCATTAGTGCATTAGTCCGCCATGGGACAAATCTCTTCCATTGTCATCGTCTCCTCTATATATAGAGGACTTCTACTCACTCGATTATCAATCAAATAAACATTTTTCCATTTCACAGTCATTGCACAGTCTAGCTTATTTAGGTTGTCTTTACTGCGGGTGACATGCTTTCCGCACAGAATATTTGCCTCTATAGCTCATTTTGACTCCACTTCATGGATAAAAAGAAATGAGCCATTATCCGTATTCAAATCATTGAGTATGAGACTAAGGGTTTGATCACAATCCATGCAATGGTATTTGCGCTATTCAAACATGATTTTACAGAAATGAAAGAAAGATTAAACCATAACACATGATAGGGAAAAAATCTAGAAACTTGCTGCAGTATCTGCTCATGTTCTGTCAAATTTCTCCAGATTACCCAGATTATCATCGTTGATGTTTCAAGGGAAAAATCTATACAGTGAATAGGAAACTTCATTTCTCACAGAGCCCAGTTCAAATACAGATTATATGCTAACACTAATGGATGGAGTCTTTTCTAACCCATTACGTAGATTTGCATAAACCCTCATTGGATCTCCTAAGAGCAGGACTACAAGAATTATAAGGTTCTACTATGTAACACTACATAAGCTAAGACCCAAAAAGAGAAACACAAGGTAAATTCATGGAATGTTTAATATTTTCTGTCCTTGAGAAGAAGGGCACCAGGGTGGAGAGGAACTCCAGAGTTAAGCATGCTCAGGCTTGGGCAGTGCAAGGATGGGTAACTTCCAGGGAAGATGGGCACCAGGTGGAGAAGCACTCCAGAGTTAAGCCTTCTCAAGCTTGGGCAGTGCAGGGATGTGTGACTCCCTGGGAAGAGGAAGACCAGGGTGGAGAGGAACAACACAGTTAAACCTGCTCAGGATTGGGCAGTGCAGGGATGGGTAACCCCCTGGGTGGGAAGAAGAGGCTACTTGTACAAGCTGGTCACCGATTTCTGGTGATCTTCTGGTAAGAGCACAAGCAACAAGGGACAGCTCTTCCTCCCCAAGGGACTAAATAAGGCTTATGGGAGGAGGCCAAATCATTGCTTCTCCAATAAGATTTCAGGCATTCCTATAAAATAATAAGGCCCAGTCCACAGAGGGGCATTCAAAAAGCAGTTGAGTCTAAGGAGAGAGTTGGGATGAGGGCTATCAAACTACATCCTTCCTTGAGAGAGAGAGAGAGAGGAGAGCCTCGTTCTTCTTTCCCTCTTGTATTCTCTCTTTCGTTATAGTACATTTCTTGATTCTTTTTTTTTCCGAAAAATACAAGGGACGATCACCCAAAAGAAATTCATTCTCAGCGCGTCTGCCGGGAGTTGAAGAAATTTACAATGGAAGAAATTTATACTGTGAATTGATTCTGTTTATCAGGATTCTACTCTACTTAGAGAAAAGAGAGCACAGGTGAGGTCAGGGACCTTACCATCTTCCATTGTGAATTTCATAAAATATAGTCTGTCATTGTGAGTTGTCAACCACGAGCAGTGTGCTCAAAAGAGAGGCTTAGAGATGTCTTACTGGAGTAAAATTAAAGTCCCTTTTAATAATTCTCTTTCCAACTTGTCAGTAGCTTTTCTGAAATATTTTACTAATATTTGGCTGCATGTAGATAGCCCAAAAGCCATATAATTGAGACTAATGGCTCTGTTCTCTTCTGCATGAGCTTAGCACTCATGAAAAGGGATCAATAAACTGAGGATATACATTTTAACATGTACAATATCAGCTAGAATTAGAAAATACAAATGAAACAAGAATCTATGCGATTCATCAATGTATGAGACAGTATAAATGATTTTTTTTAAGAATAAAATTTATAAATTACAATTGTTGGTACTCATGCAGAATAGCTATTTTTTGTTTAAAAAAAACAAAAGAAATTGGTATTTTAAGATGGTTGATTGAACTACGCGTTATGTTTTTTCATCCAAACTGACATTTAATTTGAAGATTGACAAAAATCCGGAAATCGTAGTCTCATTCTAGATTTGGATGAAAAAATCTACCCAGGTAAATAAACCCACCTCAGTTCGGCTCTTTCCCGAGCCAAAAGCTCCTGCACAAATTCCAACCTTAGAAATGAGAAACCCCAAAATAATTAGCATAATTAGTTTAAATCTCTAAAAGTTTTATAAGTTTCCAGCATTTCCTTCGTACCAATGTATCCAAGAGTCAGAGGAAGAACACTTAGTGTGCAAGGAGAGAGGCTTGTGACTAGCCCAGCTCCAAATATAACCACTACACTGAAGGAGACATGAGAATGTGACCAGAAAAAAATAAATAAGTAATTCCAAAAACTGTGAGTTAAATGTGAATCCAACGAGGAATCAAATGAGAAACCTTGATATACTTGGGGCGGACAATTGGTCCTGGACAGCGTCATTCGCTTGTTGCCCAGCTGAGTATAAGAAACCACCAAGCCAGTCTCCTGGGCTCATATCCAGTAAAAAAGAGAACTTTTGTGGTTCCTGAGAACACATTAAAATGTTAAGAGCCTTCAAGAAAACTGAGAAAAAGATGTAAGAGCTGATCATGGAACAGTGAGCAAGAGAGAAGCTGTGCTGCAGGGTAGGGCAAAACGCTCAAATCATTAATTCAAGGCTGTACCTTGAATAGGCGCAAATAAACTAAAAAAATTTACAGGAAAGTCCTCCAATAATCACAACATATAAAGGCCCACTCACTGACACTCCCCCTCCAGCTGAAACGTGAATATTTTCACTTTCACCTGGCCTTGAAGCAAATCTGCTTTTCATGGTTCTAAAGAGGTAGGTGCACAAGAATAGCTCCCTCATGCTCCCTCACCAATTAGAGGGGTCAGTGCTAAAAACAATCTTGTGCTCTCACACCTTCTAAAGAGGTAAGTGCTCAAAGAATGGCTCATTTTCATTCTCACGCTCCATGACCTTTAAAACAGGTAAGTTCTTGTAGAACTCATCTCCTTCATCATGCTCTCTCACCTTGTAAAACAGTTGGTGGTCAAGGATGGTTCCACGCATTTTTGAAATGGCACATCACAGGTTTAAACTTTTTGGGCCATCTCTTCAGATGCGAATGGATTTCCCTCTGCTGCACTCATCCCACGGGCCATCTGAGGGCCCTATCAGATATGGCCCAACTAGAGCTGTATTTGACTTCCAATTTCTGACAAATATGTGGCAGACAATGACAAAATTTATAAAATTTCCACCAGAAAATGGCCAATACAAAGAGAAGTAGGAAAAAAGATCAGCTTGACTTGAACTATTGGTATTAAAGATACAGTCATCTTCTTGAACCTACAATAGCAGGATTAGATCACAGCTAAAATCCATGATGAATAACAAACCAATCGACCAGAAACATCATAATTAACATGTCATTGAAACAATCGTTACTGAAACTGAAATTGTAAAAGGACCACCCATGAAGAGCAGTTAGAAGATGAAGTGTATATATCTCTGTAACTGGAGCAAAACTCTCCAAATAGCCAAGCACCAAACTATTGAGTAGATCCTTTGGCGACCAGGCGAGTCTTGAAGCTACACAAAGAGCCATCAGAGTTTTATACTATAAATTCTATACCCAAGGACAGCCCAATACATGATTGTTGGAAGGTAGAGGAACAAGATCCCAGGTCTGATTCTTAATGAGGGCATGAAGTTCCTCAATCATAAGTTGGCATCACTGAAGGTGAGACAATGTAATCTTCCACTGACTTAGGGGAGCAACGGAGTCAAGACTTGCTAGAAAAGCCTGATACAAAGAAGAAAGGCATGGGAAGACATAATCAGGGAGAGGGAGAAGAGGTCTAACGGTACATGAGCAAGGTGCCTTTTGACAAGCTACTGGAAGATGCATATTAGAGGAACATGCGCGGTGCAAGGTCTAAAAGAAGCCATGGTTACAATCATTGAGTCATGATTTGGAGGGGTAAGGTTGCCTGGAGATCTGGGATGACTGGAGCAGCAGAAGAGCTTTGTATATATGTTTGACCAAAAAAGTGATAAGAGTATCAAATAGAGTACTGTGAAGGATGAACTGGCCCCACAAGGGATGAGTCACTCATAGAGACTGATGGAATAGGGCAGGAACTAAAGACTCCAAGCAGTGGGGGAGGGCAAATTATTGAAATGTGCATAGGAAGATGGGCTGCAATTCCTCAAATGTGACATTTTACAGAATCAGAATTAAAAACTTGAAGGCAATTATCCTTCTGAGTGGAAGAATACCTCATAAATACACAACGGAGCATCTTAGAGTGGAGTTTGTCCCAAATTGCATGATTGCAGTCACGCTTAAACACATGACGAACAGGATGGATCTTCAGAGAAACTGATGGGAAGAAGGAAATCAAGGAATCAATTGGGCTGGTTGAGCGAAGTACATGAGACAAAAGGCAATTCATGAGGTGAGGTGAAGTAAGATGCCAGATTTAACACTTTAAGTCATGGATTGCTCTTATCTTGATGAGGTGTACCCATTTTCCATTCCCCGGTAAAAAAGAACGATCACCACCCAAACATTGGAGAGCCATTGAATATGAAGGCTCTTTATAGACAGGTTGGAGGCAAGTCTTTGATACTTGAACACAAGCAGGTGTTTCCTAGAGAGTCAAGCTTCTTTCCTTGTGAATAAGTTGCCTCCTAAGAGACTCATATTTCAAATTGTCAGAAAAGGAATTTTGAAATCGGATGTTGCCATACTAGGGATGATCCATGGACATAGAGACAACTGGAATACAGTGATCCAATTCATTCCACAAACTATTTGATTCATCATGGAATTACATTGAGGATCTGTTCCCTTGGACGAGATTCACAATCCAGATCAGAATACCATGGATTAAGGCCAAGTTGTTCTTCTTGGAGTGAATCTCAAGCACCGCTTCCCAAATCTCACAAGCCGAACAGAAGGACAAGTATTCTGCTCAAATGCTGAAATTAATACAATCCATAAGCTAACTATATAACTAACCCTCCATCTCCATCCACTGACCGTATCGAGAATCAGTCGGGATTGGTCTATCTTCTATAAATTGCATCCTATAATTACCCTTCAGGGTAACTTGAACATATTTTCGCTGGAAAACTGAAATAGTGCATATATTCAAAGGAGGGAAACATATTTTGATTGGGGACAGGGGGAAATGGCACTGCTGGGGGTTGCAAAGTTGTGCCCAACATCTCATCACAGGTGGCTGAGTCAGCATGTTCCATAGTCAACTCTGATTAGCTGTTTGTTCTTGACAATTCTGCCCACACCAAAAGCAGGTTAAAAGGAAAGAAAAGCCCCTGCGCTCATGTCTGCTAACCAAAGGAGTGCTTGAAATCAATTGTGCCAGAGAAGAAAAAATCCAATTACGGCTGAGGGCTAAGTAAAAGCACAACGATACTGGAGCTCAGGTTCAAACTAGAACAGGAGGTGGATAAGTTAGTTGTCTTCAGGTCAGATAACCCAAGAAGAAGACCAGCTATAGATAATCAGAATCATACTGGGAAGATTTCTGGGAGTCGTGCTGAAAAGAGGAAAGCACTGGGAAGAAATCAACAATCATCACTTGCTGGGATCCTGCAGATGCTATAGAGGAAGACGCGTGTTGAACCGAACTCTCTCTGCTCCTGTAAGTGGGCCACAGATTATAAGTGGCCCACGGAGTCTATCTCTTCTTTTAGTCACACGTGTGAGACCACTTAAAGGTCACACGTGTGAGTCTAATGTAAGAGGCTCCTATAAGGGGTCACGGGAAAACCCTAGTTAATTAAGTCATTCTGTAAGAGGCCCTAGGGCGGGAGAAGTTTCTGTCATCCCTCTCTCCTTATTCTCACATCTTCAAGGCCTTCATCTCTCTCTTCCGTCAGGCGCTGCCTTCTCTGGCTGGAGCATCATCATCCCCTCCTCATTTCTTCTGTACTGATAACGCGCCACGATCCTGGATTTCTGTCTTGCAAGAAATCCAGCCGATGCAATATGGATCCGAGGTGATGGCGACGATAGAGGATTTTTGGGCCAGCCGATGCAATATGGATCGACTGAATCGAGCATATATCATTCTCATCCCGAAAGTTGAGGGTGCCGAGCGAATTGGAGATTTCCGACCTATTTCGTTGTCGAACTCAATCTACTTGATCATAGCCAAGGTGTTGGCTAACCGACTTCGTACAGTCCTGCCAGCGCTCATCAGTCCCTTTCAGTCGGCATTCATGCCGGGTCGGCAGATGACAGACAGCATCGTGTTAGCGGAGGAGATTGTCGCTTCTTGGCGGCGGAGCGATACGCCGGGGTTCTTGTGGAAGGTAGACTTCTCCAAGGCCTATGACTCTCTTGATTGGCGGTTCTTATGGAATGTTTTACGACGGAGGGGCTTTCCCGAGACATGGATTCGGTGGGTGAAGCAGTGCGTAACGACCCCCACCTTTGCTGTTCTTGTGAACGGGCGGCCACAAGGAGGATGGATTCACCCTCAGCGAGGCATTCGACAGGGCTGCCCTTTGGCCCCACTCCTATTTATTCTCGCTGCGGACGCCTTGGCTGTGTGCACTTCGCAGCTGTGTAGCAGTGACGCTTTTGCTGGGTTTCAGTCTCCTAACATCCCTGGTGGTATTCCGCTTCTACAATATGCGGATGACACGACGTTCTTCATACAAGGGTCGTGGGCAGCCGCACACACCCTTTCCATTATGATGGACATATTCTCCGATTTCTCGGGCCTCCATTTGAATCGAGCCAAGTCGTCTTTCATTGGATTTGGGCTCTCCTCCGAAGAATTGGTGGGCTGTGCTTGGATCTTGGCGACTCCTATCGGAGCCTTGCCGATTCGATACTTGGGCGTGCCTCTGGTGGATCGTCGGCTCTATATTAGAGATTGGCAACCGGTACTGGATAAAGTGGAGACGCGATTGGGAGGCTGGAGGGCACGCTTCCTCTCACGTGGGGGGCGCCTGGTATTGCTTAAGGCGGTATTATCGGCAATCCCGACATACTTCATGGCCATGTTCAGGATGCCAGCGGGGGTCCTTCGCCGGCTGGAGTCACTCATGCGGGGTTTCTTTTGGCGTGGCCCGCGACAAGAAGGGTCGCGTGGAGTGGCACTTGTCGCATGGGAGACAGTGTGTCGGCCAGTTTCCCAAGGTGGCTTGGGAGTCCCTCATTTACAGCAAGCCAACATGGCCCTCCTGACAAAATGGGTGGCTCGCCTTATGCAACCGTCTGGAGATATGGTAGTGGCGATACTTCGGGATGGATATGGCGCTTCCTTGGACTGGCAGAGGTGGCAGACCCCCCAGAGAGGTGATTCGGCATTTATATCGTCTTTAAGGCCAATCTTCCAGATAGTGAAACCGTTCTTCCGACCTAAACTGGGCACTGGGGAGTCATTCCGGTTTTGGGTGGACGAATGGTCGGGGAATGGACGACTTAATCAATCCTTCCCTCGTCTGTTTGCTCTCGCTTTAGATCCGGAAGGTTCTGTCAAAGCCAGGCATGGCATAACGCACGGGCGCCCGGCCCCGCCATCGGCCTCTGTCGGAGCAGACGAATGCTTGATTTTTATGCGATTACAGGGAGTTATTGGCTAACCAGCGACCGTCCGCGGGCCCCGACGAGTGGAGTTGGAGCGGCCAGTCTTTTAATGTTCGAGCAGTTTATCGGCGACTTCGAGAACGAGTGGCTCCGGAAGACCCGCTTTTCTTGCGTCTCTGGCGTCGGGTGTGGAAAAGCCGTACTCCGGTGAAGGTCGGATCTTTGTATGGCTCCTTCTTCGACGGCGGCCGATGACGAGATCTTTTCGACAACGCATGGCCCCCGATTCTGCTAGGGGACTGCGTATTGTGTGGGCGAGTCCGGAGAATTGTGAACACCTTTTTGTGCTATGCCCCATCTCCCCGAGCGGTGCGGCGGTTGGTCGGTGTTGCCCGTCCGTTGTTGACGTCGTTGGAGGATTTCTGGCGATCTATTGGAGACGGTCCATACCGGAGAGCAGCAGAGTGGAATCTCATATTTGCTACGTTATGGGCTATTTGGATCAACCGAAACGAGGTCATTTTTAGGGGACGAACCCCTGTGGTCGATGCTATTCTGCACGACGCGAGGGGACTGGCTATTTCATGGAAACAAGGCGTCGTTGATCCCTTGACTTTTGTACCCCTTTAATTTTGACTTTGTACTTATCGTCATTGTTGCAATGACATCGGGGGGGTCCCATGCTTGTGGGCCCTTCTTTCTTTCTCTCAAAAAAAAAGAAATCCAGCCGCACATGCCAGAAACTGACGTGCGCGCAGATTTGGAACACCAGAAAATTTGTCACACATGTTCGGAAAAAAGTAGCTCCCCAAAAAATATTTCTGTAGGCACCTAAAGTCAATGATTTTGGATCTTTACAGTCTCTTGCTTCTGCTTCTCAGCCATTGTTCCAATAGCTCCAATACCATGAAGAATCGAGCCTGTGGGAGTCTCCAGTGGGATTCGCCACAGAACAACAAGGACTAGAACATGATTCAATTCCTCAGGGTCCCATTTTAAAGGAATTTAAGGAAAAAGAAAGACAGATATACTGCCATTAATAAGTTGTCTAGAGTGCTATTTCAACAGAAAACTCAAAACAAAATCTGTTCATAAATTTACTGAAGAAATCATAGAGCTATGACAGTCATTAAGCACAGAGTTGACATAAATGGTTCACCCATTGAGAATGAGCCCAACTGATAACAAAGTCTTTGGTTTCTTCGCAAGAAACCAGTGGCAAATGTCCAATTTAAGATGAAAAGATTTACGAATCTAATAGATTAGGTGTCACAAAAACTATATACCTAAAAGGAGAAAACACGCCAAGAGAAGGAGCCCACCTTTTAAGGGGCCAGACCTCCAAAGTAAGACAAACGTGTCTTGAAAATGACATACCAGGAGGTGATCCAATGTTAGCGCATCTGCTGCTCCCGCTGCAAGAAATAAGCTCCCTGCTGAAGCCAAACCTGCATATTCTCATAAAATATCATCAACCCATGGCGACTATAGGAAAAATAAATAGATATCTATCTATCTCCCTATCCATCCATGACCATATATTTATCTATACACAAATCTATCTGTGGCCATCTATCAGTCTATCTACATGAGGTGATCAATCTATTTATCTCTCCATATATTTCTATGCCAGCCTATCCATCTATCTATGACTGTCTATCTGTAGTTATCTATGTATTTATGGCTACAAATCTATCTGTCTGTGGCTATCCATATATCTATCTATATGAGGCGATCTATCTATTTAGCTCTCTATATATATCTATGCCTGCCTATCCATCTATCTATGACTAGCTATCAGTAGTTATCTATCTATCTATGGCTACATATCTATCTATCTGTGGCTATCTATATATTTATCTATCAGCGGCTATCTATCAGTGACTATCTTTCTATCTGGGGCAATCTGTAAATCTATCAATCAGTGACTTTCTGTCTATCTGTGCCTCTCTGAAAATCTATCTATCAGTGACTATCTATCTATCCGTGGCTACCGATCAATCAATCTATGGTTATCAATCTATCACTTTATCTCTCGGCATATGAGGCTATCTATCAATCAATTTTTCTATGGCTATTTTTCTCTCCATAAATATTATATAGCGAGAATGGATAAGAAGACGACCTGCAGCCAAGACAGCAGAGTCCGCAACAGCACGCCTATCCAGCGACTTTACCTTCCATTTCGACTTCTCAGATGGTGAGATTTCGCGCCCAACGTCCACCTTAGAACCTGCATAAATGAACCAATAAAAAGATATCTCTTCAAAATATCCATCCACAAACTAGACAACAATCAACAAAAATTCAGACCGAGATAGAGCGGAGAGACGCGTACGGAACCTATCAAGAATAACTCATCGAAGTATCCATAATCAACGGAAAACTCAGAAACGACGGAGAATAACTCGTTAAAGAATTAATCCACAAAATAGACGACAAACTCGTTAAATAAATTTCCACCCTTCGAACGAAGGAAAATTGGGACCGAGATTGAGAGGAGATTACAAATTTTTAGGGAAGATCTCTTCCAGGAGGCATGGGCTCGTGGAGAGCGTAGCACTGGAGGAGCAAACGGACTCCAACCATAGCTTACTGGCACCGCCATCGCTTCCCGGATTTTTTTTTTTTCGTTCTCTTCTGGGGAACTATTTATTTTAGCTCATATGGTACTCGCCCGGTGAAGTTATCCGCTCTTCGAAGATATGATACTCTTGGAGGTTAAATATAAGAGCAGTGGGACCCACAGGAAATTCAACCGTTGGAAAGTACTGTTCCTGTTTGTGCTCTCCTTCAATTTGCTGTCTTCTTGCTTTATTTCTGATAAACATGAACAAGCAAACCACTTTTCCCACATCAACAAGCAAACTTGAGAGGGGAAGAATGTCTATTTTTCTAATCTAGAGCTTGTTCGCGAACAAAAATGAACGAAAATGGTTTGTCGTTCATGAACATGTATGAAATTGTTCGTTCGTGTGCACATGAATGAACCATTCTTCCTATCCCTTTCGGGCAATTGGGCGTAGGATAAAAGCATGAGCACTTACAAAGGGATAGGACTCCTGATGGGCATCATTTTCATGGTTTTCGTCTCTTCTTGTAGGTGCATTCCTACTTCTGCATGGGGCTAGTCTCCTATTGAAGCTATCCACTAAGGGAAGTGGGCCACAAGATGAATGTTTATTCAGAGGAGGATTGGTCTTGTGGATATTTGAGCATCGGGGGAACCATGGCTCCCTTGAGTTCTCCTTCTCTTTTTCGCTTCTCAAAAAAAGGTGGAAATGTTCTATAGTGCATATGGTCCTCTAATGGTAATCTTATCCCTTTGTGAAAACTCGAATAGAGAGAGAGAGAGAGAGAGAGTCCAAGGAAACAAAGAAGGGCCTTAACCCAAGGGAAAGTAAAGTAAAGAGCTTTCACAAGGGAAAGAGAGTAATTATAATAATTTCATTGGGCCCACTCACATTTTCCCTGAAGCTAGATCATGGATGTCAAGTACGCCTGACTTGGTTAAGAGTTTCATTAGAGGTCCCACTCGAGCCCTTGGTGAAGATATCTGCACGGTGCTATGGCGAAATATCATGGGAAGTGGTGATAAGGCCCTTGAGAACCTCTTGCCTATATAATGCAGTCAGTCCACTCGGATACGCTTGGCGTGCTCATGGAAAGATAGATTAGTTGCAATGAAGATGACGCCTTACTTGTCATGCTGCATAGGCATGGGCCTAATGGAATATTGATTTGACACAAGGCATGTTTCCTAGCATGAGGTTTAAATTAGGGTAATTTTATCCATTATTTTAAAACCTTCTCCTCATTTTCGAGAAACAAATCTGTTTGAGGCTTGTTCTTCTTCAAAATTTTCTAATTTTGATGCTATTTTTTTATGATATTAAAATTATTATGAAATTTCTTATTAGTGAGCATATATTCGAGGAAAAAAATCTCTTGAATATATTGCTCAAAGAGAGTCTACCAAAAGTTTTCAAGCTCAATCAAGATGATATTTTTCTACCATTTGCAATATTTAGTCATATTGTGCTACCATTTGACATCAAAATATTCTTGGTGGATCTTGTAGTCATCAGAGATACCAAAATGGGCTGAATTTTTTGGTCGTGCAGATTAATGATGTTTTATTAATAGAGAGAGACCGTAATTTCATATCTTGGGTGTCGAGCTTACTGAAAATTTATTTTCTTCCTTAGGGATATGGAAAAACTACAGTATATTTGGTTAATAAATCTGGGTATTTTCATGACAAGATGACACTAATCACAATACAAATAAGTTTTAAATTTTCTTTCGTAGAATGTACTTATGGGTTGTACATCATGAGAATAATTATTTAACTTAAGGGTAAGTTTCTAGCACTCTACTTTACCCTGCTTTAGAAAATGACTTAAAGATAACTCTAGTCACTAGTAGAGAATGATTAGAATTTCAGTGTAATTCAATGTAACTCCACCAATATATTACATAAAATTTGGGGTTGTGAACTCATTTTATGAAAAAACCTATCAAGTACACATAATTAATACACTTTGAGTCATAGTTTATCTCAAGATATTCTTTTAGGAATTGCATTCTTACCATATCAATGCACTCTAATATTAAAGTTTGTGTAGAAAATTATAGAGACCTCAATTCTACATTTGAATATTCCTATTACCTTATAACGAGATGAATTCGTGCGGTCGTTGAAAACACACAGAGACGTCAAAATTTTTTCCAAACTCACCAATTTAAGGTTAGAATCACAAATTAAAGACTATAATTTTAAATAAGGGTCGAATCCACGAAAAATTAAGGAATTTTTAAAGTGTTCTTAAAATTCAATAAAAATCACACAAGGAATTGAGATGAGAAATTAGGGATTTTAGTAATTTTAAACAAAGAACTCCAAGAATAATCCATGGAATCAAAAATCACTCGATTTGGATCAAGATTCCCAGAGATATCAAGGAGCGAAAATTAGGAAGAAAAATTGAATGGGAAGAAAAAGAAAACCAAATATTTATCTAAAATTTGATTAATCTATAATTATAAATTAAAATATTATGATACATGACAATAGATTCAAAGGAAAACACATATTCTAACCCAAATTCGCACTCAAAACGATCCAATTGATCGTCGGATCAAGGGCTCTTCATTTCGTGGTTCCAAAGACAAAATTTGGCATTCAAGAGGTGATTTCTCCCTATTCTCTCAATGAAATCTCACTTTCAAACACTCATTGGACACGAAAATTGATCTGGAAGAGGAAGAAAGCAAGAGATTCAAGGATTGAGATGTCTAAATAGTTTGATTACTCAAAACACCCCTTATTTGCATTTTTCGTCGAAGAACATGCATATAAATAGGAAAAATTTGGACGTGGCCATTGGATTTGGTTCTTCATCTTCAATCAACGGCTCTAATAAAACGTTTGGATGTGAATCGTTACCGTTAAGCTGTATCTGTTCAATCAAAGATGGAGCGCTCCGATTTCATCACGTCGCACATAAAGAAGAAGTGTCACGTAACGCCTGCCATTTGATCTTCATTTGCTTTTCAAGATGCAGCCATGTGTCCATGGGAGTCCATTGGGAATCTTTCATCTCATCTATTATAACCCCTCAAATGAATGACTGAGATTAAATCGTTTAAAAATAAATCATCGCCCAATCAGATGTCGCCGCGTACCCCCCGACTTAAGTGAAGATCGACAGATTTAGCTTAAATGCGCAAATTAGACTCTTCCTGTCGCACCATTTGATGAAACACATGATCTCGTTGTCAAAACAAGTTCTAAACTCACCAATTAAAGGATTAAATCACTAATTAAAGAGTATAGTGGTGAATAAGGGTCGAATCCACGGAGAAAAAAGGGAAATGTTTTAGATATCTTTGAAATTCGGTCAAATCAGATGATGAATTGAGGTGAGAAATTAGGGATTTTAGTATATTAAGAAATATAACTCCAATACGAATCCACGGAATCAAAAATCAATGAATTTGGATTAGAATTTGCAGAGAAATCGAGATTTGAATTTGAGGTAGAATTCGATCGCCAAAATAAGTGAAACACTAAAATTAATACTAAATTAAACTTAATCTACGATTCAAAATATAAATCTAATGCTAAACGATGAAATATTAGGATGAAAACACACAATCTAACCCAAAGTCCCGCTCGAAATGATCCAATCAATCGCCAGATTCAAGGCTTTTCATTCCGCGATTTCGAAAATGAAGTTTGGAGTTCAAGATATGATTTCCTTTGATTCTCTCCATCAATTTTTGATTTCAAACACTCCTTGGACACAGAAATGAGTATAGAAGATGCAAAAATCAAAAGATTCTCAGATAGTGGTATTTAAACAGTTCAATTTGCTCAAAAATCCAAGAATAGTTTTCCGTCACGAAGAACATTTCAATTTATAGGCGAAATTGGGCGTAACCGTTGGATGCGTTGATTCATCTTCAATCAACAGCTGAGATTAAACATCATTTGACGAATCGACGTCATTAAGTCTCATCAATCCGATATGAGATGAAGTGTCCATATTTGGCCACGTCGCGCGTGAAGAAGAGGTGTCGCTTGATTTTGTCCGTTCGATCTTCATCAGACGATCGCGATGAATCCACGTGTCCATCGGTCGCATTTAATCTCGATTGTTATAACTCCAAGATGAACAGCTAAGATAAGACATCGTTTGATCGAATCATCGTCTAATCAGATTCTATCACGTACCCCTTGTGAGTAAGTGACATCGACGCACATATTTAATCGCGCGATTGGACATCTCACACTGCGCGACGTCACTTGAAAAATAATGAAATAAAAATAGTCCCACATGGAATAATTTATAAAGTTTTATCGCGTATATAAGGTAGGAGAGAATAATGGGTTAGCTTAAATCCTTAACAGATGCTCAAACCTATTAACTAATCTCTCGTGCACACCGCGCGCACACGCGGGCATACGCACACGTGTCACGCACACACATCACACAGACACGTCACACACACATGCGTATACGTGTCATGCACACACGTGTACACGTGTCGCCATATAGTGACGCTCTGCCACGTCAGAAAATATTTTTTTAATTCGTTTTAAATTATTTAAGAAAATGAAAATAGAGTTCAATAAATTCAAAAAAATTCTAGAAAATTCATAAAAATTTGAAAATTCATAACTTTCAAAATACAACTCCAAATTAATTCAAATTTATTTTTTTGGATCAAAAATTGAAATTATCTATCATTATAAAAAGTAAAAATATGAAAATAACAAGAGACTATATTTTAATTTCTGAAATACACTCATTCATCTTATAAAATAAATTTAGAAAAATACATAAGTGTAAATAAAAAATATTTTCTCTTGTCGTTAAATCTTGAAAATACTATTATGATATCAAATACAAAATGGGAATACAATTATATTCTTAGAATTATGCATAATTATCCCAAAATGCTATATTTTTATGTCATAACCTAAAATTACATAAAACGATAAATATGCACTTAAAACATGATAATATGCATACAAACGGAACAATTAATGCCTCAATTTGTATTAATAATCATGTAAATTTATGTATAAATTGTATGTTATCACCACGTCACCTGCACATAAAAAATAAAGAAAAATAGTCCCACATGGCAGTAATTTAAGCAAAATATCGGGTATATAAAGAGTGTGCATTTAATGGGCTTAGCGTATATACTGAAAAGGATAGTTAACCCACTAATCACGTGCGCATGCGCGCACATGTGTGTAGACACATGCACACACATACGTCGCCATGTGGCATGTACATACATTGCCATGTAGCAACACGTTATTGCCCCTGCCACGTCAGCTGCCACGTTAGCGCGTGATATCAAAATGATTTTTTTAATTTTAAAGATCCAAATTAAATTCAGAAAATTTTTAGAAAAATCCCTAACAATTAGAAAATTCATACTGTCAAAATACAACTCCAAATTAATCTATCATTTTAAAAATTCAAATTTTAATAACTAACAAGAGAATAAATTTTCATTTCAAAAATACCCTCATTTCTCTAAGAAAATAAAACTTAGAAAAAATAAATGAGTGTATAAAAATTATTTTTCTCTTATTATTTTACATTAAAACCTAATTATTGTCTCAAATATAGATGAGAATAATCTTCTCTAAAATATATTCTTTAATTATGCATAACTATCGCTAAAATAATGTATTTTAAGTTTATAACTTAAAATTACATGAAATAACAGATATGCACTCAAAGTATGATAACATGTGTAAGAATGTAATGTTTTATGCCTTAATTTGCACGCAATTAGTGGTACCTCCATGATTTTTAAGAAAATTTATTTTGTTTACATGCAATTTAAGCTTTTAACTACTGCATTCCTTTAGTCATAGATAGGAATCCCAAAGATAGGAAATCCCTTTGCAAAATGTACTCTTCATAGGAGGAAGACGAGTTAAGGGGAATTTCAAATATACTAAGTGGCCTCCATTTTGAGGGAAGGAGTGATGTATATATGGAGAGTGTAAGGAATTACATCTGCTCATGAGAGTGTGAGGATCTTTTTCCCCATAGCATCAAACCTTAGATATACTCACCTCGATCACAATCGAGAATAAGACTCGAGCATTAGCCGATGAGCACTACCCTAATATGCACTAAAAAATTAACATAAAGATAGAATCTACATCATTATGTCCTACACGATGAGGAAAACGTAATCATACATTTATACATTTCACCTCTTTAGTTGTAGGACCAAAGGATAGAAGGACCTTTTAAGGAGATTATAAAGTGTATTTCTAAGAGACTAGCAATCATTCAAGTTGGGGGGTCTGATAACATGTAAATTATACATGAAAATATATGATTATAAATGTAAATTAAGGTATTAAACATTCCATTATAATGCATGTTATCATATTTTTTTAGTATTTATCTATCATTCTATGAAAATTAAGTTATAATCTCAAAAGACACTAATTTAGGGATAATTATGATGAATTGAGACACATATTTTTAGATTAGATTATCCCAATTTTTATTTGAGATTATAATAGGTTTTCATGTTAAATAATAAGATAAAATACTTTTTATATACTCATTTATATTTCTAAGTTTTAAATACTAAAAGAAATGAGAGTATTTTTTAAATAAAAATTTAATATCTTGTTATTTATTGAATTTGAATTTTTAGAATAATAGTTAATTTAATTTTTTTGATCCAAAAACAAATTTGAATTAATTTAGAGTTGTATTTTAAAAAGTTATGAATTTTCTAATTTTTAGAGATTTTTTTGGAGTTTTTTTTATTTCTTTATGAATTTAATTCGATTTACTTTTGAATGAAAAATAAATAAATAAAAATTATTTTATCGCGTGCTGACGTGGTAGATGACGTGGCAGGGTACAAAAATGACTTGCCATGTGACGGTGAATATACATGCCACGTGGTGTGTGCACGCGCATGTGTGCGCACGTGCGCTTGCATGATTAGGGAGATTAAGTATCCTTTTCAGGATAATACTAACTCATTAATCACGCGTACCTAATATATGCGTCAAATCCTTTGATTTCTCATCATGTGGGACTATGTTTCTGTTTTTAATATGCGCAGGTGACTTGGCATCATGTGGAGTGTCTGATCGTGCGATTTAATCGCGATCGTTGATTGTCACTTAAGCGAGGGGGATACGTGAGTCACTCTGATTCGTCGACAAATTGTTTTAAAATGGTTTAATCTCAGACATTCATCTAACAATTTATAACGGCTGAAATCAGAACCGTTCGAAATGCATTGAGAGCGTTAGATCAAGATCGAACCGTGAGCGATTCTCTGCGTTTCTTCTTCATGCTCAACATGGTGAAATCTCAACGGTTCATCTTCAATCAAACGGACTTGATTTAAACATCATGATTCGCATCAAATGTGTTTCAAATGCATTTCATTAGAGCTGTTGATCAAAGATTAAATGCCGATCTGACGCTTACGCCCAACTTTCCCTATAAATTGACATGTTTTTCGACAATATAAAACATTCCTAGATATTTTCTAGTAATTGAACTGTTTAGACACCACCATCCTTGAATCTCTTGCTTACCTTCACTTATAGACTCATTTCAGCATCCGAGGAGTGTTTGAAAGTGAGATTTTGTTTAGAGATCAATGAGAAATCAATTCTTGAACACCAACGATTGTCTTAGAATTCGCAGAATGAAAAGCCTTTGTTTTGGTCAGAAATTGGATCCATTCGAGCATTATCTTGGGTTAGAAATTGTATTTCATCCTAATCTTTCTTCCTATAACATTAGATTTTAATTTCGAATCATAGATTAAGTCAATTTCAATTTTAATTTTGGTTTTTCTCTCTTCGCGTTCCGATTTTCTATATAATTTTTGCTCGTTGATTTCTCCGCGAATCTTGATCAAAATTCTGTGATTTTTGATTCCGTGGATTCACCTACGATTATCTTTCTTAACAATATCTAAATCCCTAATTTCTCCCCTCATTTTCATCATCCGATTTGATCGAATTTCATAAAGTTCTTTGAAAATACCTTAATTCTCAGTAGATTCTAACGAGAAGGGACCGCGAGGTCGTCGATTTTCACACGGTCTCATGTCAAAAATATTTCCAAACTTACCAATTTGATGATTTACTTGTGAATTGAGGGGTATAATGGTAAATAAGGGTTGAATCCACAGGGAAATAAGGAAATTCTTGATATTTTCTTCGAAATTGATCAAATCGGACGATGAATTGATGATAGAAATTGGGGAAAATGGTAAATTATGAAAGAGAACTTAAAATCGAATCCATGGAATCAAAAATCATTGAAAATGATCTTGATTTCGCGAAGAAATTGATGATCGAAGTGGGAAGAAATTTCCGGACGAAGAAATCACGAATTTGACTTAAAGTAAACCAAATTAAACCTGAAATCCTTATCTAAATTAAAATTAAACATGATAGGAAGGTAGATTATGAAAAACCGCTTCCACTAATCCCAAATAGCGATCAAATCGACGCGATTAAACTGCTTAATCGCCTAGAACACGAAGAACGCGATGAGGAGATTCAAGCGTCAATTTCTCCTAATCTACTCAACCAAATCTCAATCTCAAATGCTCCAGAGGTGCAGAAATGAGTGTAAAACACGATGGGATCCAGAGACTCGAGAGGGGAGGTGACTAAACAAATCAATTGCTTTGATTTCCAACTCGAATGGTTTACAATTTAGAAGAACACCTCATTTTATAGGAATTTTGGGCGTAACCGTCTGATTGAAACGATCGACAGTTATGATGAAACGGTCTACCATGGATCGTTTCAAAAATATCGTGATCGTTGGATCTGAAATGGAGCGTCAGGATGATCCCGTTAATAAGCATTATAAAAATGCCTTGAATCACGCCCGTTGGATCACGATCCAACAAACACAATTAAATCACAGCCGTTATAACTCTTGGATTTCCGACACGTGCTTTGATTTGATCCAGTGGTCCGCGCGTCCACGCGATCAACACGCGGATTTCCACTGCACCGTCGATCCGACGCACTGAGAGTGGCCACGTCACCTACATCAAAAACAACTCCGTGGAACTTAGTCCCACACGAAGAAAATTAAGAGAAGCCATCGGGTTTAGAACATGCGACGTATTTAGAGGATTAATAATCTCTTTCGACAAACGGAAGACTATATGTATTATAACCTATATATGTAAAATATAAATAATGCGTCGCATCACGCTCGCGTAGGCACCGCGTGGGCCCGCGTGAGCCCGCATGGCGCTGCCACGTGGCCTTGCGTGCCACGTTGCATCCACGTGGGTCCCACGCAAAATAAAAACCCTTTTTTTGAATTTATTTAATTCAGTTTTAATCATTTAAAAATCGAAATTAATTCTGAAAAAATCTGAAAAAAATCCCTAAAAATAGAAAATTCATAACTTTTAATATATAACTCCAAATTACTTTCATTTGATCCAAAATTTAATTATCTATCATTTCAAAGAGTCAAAATTAATAAATAATGAGAGTTTTAAATCTTATTTCAAAAATACATTTATTTTATAAAGATTTTAACTTAAGAAAATAAATAAATGTTTATAAAACATTTTTCTCTCATTATTTTAACTTTAAAAACCTCTATAATCTCAAGTAAAGATGGGTTATTAATTATTTATCTTTTAAATCATCATATTTAACCCTAATTTAAAGTATTTTTAGATTATAATGACTTTTTCATGGAATGATAGAAAAATACACATAAGTATGATAACATGCATGTAAATGAAACTATTTATACCTTAATATGTATCAATAATCATGTTTTATCATGTTATCAGATTCGACCCTTATTCACCACCATACTCATTAATTCGTGATTAATCTTTAAAATTGGTGAGTTTGGAATATAATTTGACGCTTATCCACGTGTTTTTAATGACCTCAGTGATTCGCTTTGTCAACCAGCCCAGTGGGTGCCAAGTTACACTACATGCTCTGGGAGATATGGAGTATATTAGAACTCTTTCATGGAACTATGCCATCATGTACATATAATCTTTAATCTGCGGGAGACTCATAAATGACTTGGGGTATGGTTAATTTTCAAACCCTAATTAGTCACTCATTTTAGTACTAATGCGAGTAGGAAATCATCAAGAACAACTTCTCTAATATTTCCACTACCTTAATATAAGCTTACAATTGTAAGCTTTTGAAGTGACTTTAATAAAATCAATGACTTCTAGTGCTTTTGAAGGCACATTTATGCACTTATGATGCATGTTATCATGTTTTGATTGCATTTTCATAAATTTTGTGAGATTTATAATAAATTATTATATGCATTGTTTTAAAGTTAATTTTCTTTAATTCATAAAATTCAATTTTCAAAGTATTAAAATTCTTTCTATATATTATCCTCATTTTATTAAGACTTTGATTTTATAATATTTACATGAAGATAGTTATGAACAATAAAGAGAATAATAAAAGCAATCATTTGAAATGAACTTTAAAAGTGATTTATTCTGAATTTTTAAAGTGAAATTAGACAATTTAAGACATAAAAATTTTCTTCACTTATTATTTCTAAATTAATGGTATAGAATGATAGAGTATTAAATTTATAACTTAATTGGATAAAAGGGAGTTATATTTTGAAAGGTATAATTTATATATTTTGTCTGGTATTTTTTATTTTTATGAATGCTTATGAATTTTTCTTGATGTTTTAAAATCCTAAAAGCATTTTTAAAGGGTTGATAATCATGCATTAATGTGGTAGCATCACCGTCAAGAAGCACTCCATTCATCATCACAATGACACCTAGCACTTGGGTGGCAGACATTATAAGTAATTTTATAAGTTTAAACATATGCTTTTAGTTTATATTTACTTCAGATGATGTGGCTCTCGAGCATTGAATTGTGACTTAAGGGAGGCGATACATGTCACAATTGATTGAAGGATTGATTTAAGAGCCGTGAGAGACATGGCATCATAAAGAGGAGCTGATTGCAATCCAACAACTACGAGTTAATCATAATGATTCAATAGCTAAGACATGCAAAAATTTGGGCCTTCACATTATCGTTGAGATAATGGTTACACCTAAATAGAATATTTAAGCACTCTCTCCCCTTTATTCTTGGATATTTCTCAATCATTTAAGCTTTTAGACTGGTTTGACTTGACTATCTCTTCTGAAATTTTCCTGCACTAATTTTTGCACCTAAAAAGCACTTAAATCAAGATTGTGATAAAAAAATTACGAGAACTTTCTTCTTGAGCTTCAAATTTTTGTCCAGAACATCTCGATATGAAAAATCTTAATTCCTTGGTTAATTGAGTCATTTTCTTGATGATTTAGGGTCAGTTGAGTCCTCTTTTCATTAATCTTTCATCATTTAGCATTATATTTTAATTTAGAATGTTAGATTACCAAAGTTTCATCGATTTTCATTACTTTTCTCTCACTTGGTAATCAAATATATCTCTCTAACTTCTCTCTTTGAATCATTTTCTTGATGATTTAGGGTTAGCTAAGTCTTATTTTGATTAATCTTTTATCGTTTAGGATTAGATTTTAATTTAAAATGTTCGATTACTAAAGTTTCATCGATTTTGATCCTTTTATCTTTTTTAAGAATCAAACTTAAGCGTAACAATTCTCATATATGCATTTAGTCAGAGCCATTGATCGAAGATTAAATGCCGATCTGATGGTTACACCCAAATTTCCCTGTAAATTGAGATGTTCTTCGACAATGTAAAGCATTACTGAATATTTTTGAGTGATCGAACTGTTTAGACACCACTATCCTTGAATCTCTTGCTTACCTTCACTTCTAGACTCATTTCCATTTGTGAGGAGTGTTTGAAAGTGAGATTTCGTTGAGAGATCAAGGAGAAATCGATTCTTGAACACCAACAATCGTCTTTGAATTTTCAAAATGAAAAGCCTTTGATCCTGTCAGAAATTGGATCAATTCGAGCCTTATCTTGGGTTAGAAACCGTGTTTTTATCCTAATATTTCTTCCTATAACATTAGATTTCAACTTTGAATCGTAGATTAAGTCAATTTTAATTTAATTTCAGTTTTTTCTCTCTCTCTACGATCCGATTTTCTATCTAATTTTTGCTCGTTGATTTCTCCGCAAATCTTGATCCAAATTATATCATTTTTGATTCCGTGGATTAGATTTCAAGTTATCTTTCTAAAAATATTGAAATCCCTAATGTCTCACCTCAATTCTTTGTCCATTTTGATCGAATTTCAAGGAGGTCTTTGAAAATATCTTAATTCTCCATGGATTTGACCCTTATTCACCTCTATATTATCTAATTCATGATTATTTCTCTAAATTGGTGAGTTAGGAACTGGTTTTGATGCGCGCCTGCGTGTATTCAATGACCTTACATATTCGCTTCGTCAGCGGTGGGATCTAATGCTTGATAAGCTCCCAAAATTTTGATCAAGGCATAGAACCCAACAAGATATATTAATGGAAACATTCAAAATATTGAGGATCCAAAGAACCAGTGATCCTAACATCGGGTATTTGTTTAATTTCATACTTAGAGGGTTTATTGAAGGAATTCTCGAAGTTATTCAAGTGTCAAGCCTCTAGCGATATCCACACGATTTCTAGACATTTAGGTCTCTTCTGTAATGCTCTTCACCGAGAGAGAAAGAAAAGAAATGATATTTTTTTAGAAGGTTTTCATGGATATCTCAAGTTGTTGTCATTCTTCCCTTATTTATAGACATTAGTTATGTGAATTTTTCACAAAGGCGCTTAGAACTATATCTATATCTACCAATGTCTATTGATCTTATGTGTGCGATCCATAACTAATATCTCACTAGTTAATAACTATATCGACCCAATAATGCTTATTGGTCAACCTTATTAATTATCTATATCAACATATAGATTAATTAATCAAGTATTTCTTTAACCTAGTTAACAAGTCGAGTTACTAGCCTATTGGGTGCCAAGCTGCATCACTTGCTCTATAAGATATAAAGTATATAAGAACTCTCCTATGGAGCCTTGTCATCATTTATTACTATGTATGTAAAATCCTTTGTCCTTGCAAGAATCATGAATGAATTATGATATAGCCAAATGTCAAACTCTCATCGATCACTTAAATTAGTATCGATGCATGGAGCAAATCAACGAGAACACCTTAGATATTTCTACTACCTTGCTTGAGGGTTTCATTGCATCTTTGAGTCAATTTCCTCAAATATCGAGAGCACACAATCCTAACTTGATCAAACAATCACCTTCACATACTTTGTATTATATCCAATGTATGATCTTTTGGAGATCCTATAGTTAGGAATTCATAAGTTATAATAAAAAAATCATTCATCCAAAAGATGTATTTGGTGTTTCAAGTCAAAGGGTCACATACACAACCATGATGTAAACCATGCCTGACTGAAAATTACATACAATACCATTCAGTGATTCATGCGGATCAATTCAATGAAATCTTCATACACAAAGCAACCAATGTCAATCGTGGGTGTCTCTATACTAATGGTCACAAGACTAGCCATATTCATCATATGAGTCAAATTAGACAGTGATATTCTTTTTGGATAATTTGATGCCATTCTCAAATATCTCTTGACTAAGAATGTTTAAAGCATATATTTAAAGTCTTGTGATCATTGACTTAATCATTGCATGTGCTCATGGACTTTATTGTAAACTTCAAACAAGAATAAAAATGCTTAAATTTTATTTTCAGGAATTTAAATGAGATACGTGGAAGTGTGATTTAGATTATACACTACATCATATACATCATTAGCAATCTAAGATGTAAATCTTGCCTAATCTTGCCTCTTATGGATAGCTAATCTTACCTCTTATGGATATTATGTGACCTATAAGCCAATCACACTTCAATGTATCTCGTTTATGTTCATTGAAATGAAATTTATTCATTGTCATTCTTATGTGATATTTATAATAAAGTTCATGAGCATATACAATGACTAAGTGAATTATGATGAGATCATAATACATTGGTCACTAGTATTTAAACATATGTTCTAAATATTCTCATTTGTAGGATATTCGAGAAGGATATCGAAATTATCCGAAAAGAAAAAGATTATCTAATCCGACTCATATGATGAGTATAGTTGATCTCATGTTTCCTTATCGAACTCATCTCTATATATGATGTGTGTGTTCTTAGTCACTTTATGTAGGAACCTTGCGTGGTGCACAAGGGTATTGCATTATAAATTCTCGCACATATCAAACATTCTCTTGAAAAGGGCTTATCTATCAATATTATTATCATCTTTGCATTGAGGCCTACTTTGATGTTGGATATGTTAGGGACAAAGGAGACCAAAAGAAGTGAGTACCAAGTATCCACACATGTTGGAGGTTACCTAGTCACTTGGCATTCAAGAAACAAAAGGTAATTTTCAGCCCTAGTCCAAAACAGAGTATTTGGCTACTAATTCTCAAGAAAAGATGTAGCTACAATTTTTTCCATAGGAGTAGAGTATTACGACTTTAATGTGTATGCCTATGCATTGTGATAACCAAGCGGCTATCTTTATAATTATTTCTAGTTTGAAATCTTGTATTTCACAAGCAGACCCAACATATTGAGATCAATTGTCATTTTATCTGGGACAAGGTGTTGAAAGGAATCATGTAAACACAGCACATGTCTTCATTGGACCCGATCATTGGCGTCTTCACCAAGAACCTGTCTAGGGAAATGCAGGACTCCTTGGATAACAAGCTTGGCATGCTTGACTTATAACACCACATACTTTAGGGGCAATGTAAGAATATAGCATATTAGAGGGGTTAGCCCACATTAGAAGACCTTATTCTAACATGGGGTATATCTTCACTTCACTCATCTCTTGACCTACAAATAAAAGCTTGTAATCTCTTCTTTGATCACAAACTATCAATGATGTTACCATTCACAGGTGCAGATGTGATTATTTAATCATTGTGGGACTAAAATTATTGTATGCAGAGTTTTGATATCAGCTAGAGAATTACAAGTGGCAATTCAATTCAAGCCATTGATTTTCACTTAAAGGAGAAAATTAACAAGCCCTTTCTTATGCGCCATCAAAGGTAGATCAAATGGGTCAATCATTATTTGGAGCCACATTGTGAAACCTTAGTGTCTAAAATCTTTGATTGAATTAATTGGAATGCTACAATTTTTGCACTATTCAACTCTTGCCTCTTTTATCTCCATGAAAATTGGCTCAAGGCAACTTGGTGCGATCTGCACCAGCTGTGGGAGGGCTGTAGAGATTGGATGAGGCCTATAGAACCAACCCGATTACCCTCATGTCCTCTTTTATCTTCATCCCTCTTAAAGTTGGACATTTTGGAATCATCATGCCCTAGCTAAAGGGCATTCCAATGGCTGGGAACCCCATATAAACCAAATTTTATTTTCAGCAATATGATAGCCAAATTTTAATTTTTGCCCTCATGATCAAACCCTGGTGTCCCTAGATTCATTTCTTCTCGCATTCATACCAAGAATTGATTTCGGAGTGTCTGATTTGATCAAGAAATTTTTGTTTAACATCGAACCTCATGTTGACCGGATCATGCAAATAAGCCTCAATCAGATGATAATTAGACCAATCCATCAAAAATAAGGTTACCATTTGAGAATTCCACCATGAAGACATTATTTCATTTAATTTTTGTCATTCAAATAGTTTTAATTTCAGCATTAATCATGATTTTCTCTTTCCACAAGATATGACTTTCTCCCTCTAACTTCATTCTTCATGGTTCAATTCTCTAATACTTGTGACGATTACAAAGGTCTTTTCATCCAGTTTCCAATTTGAACAATCTCCATGATCAGATCTCACTTCATTTCCAATTTTCTTGGATTTCCAGAAGTTTCTTCGGTCATCATCATCTTCAATCCCTATTTGCCATAAAGCCAGATTTCATTGTTGTTCTAATGATTTTTTATTTTTATTTTTATTTTATTTTCAACATGAGTGTTTAAACTTTATAGTTTCAACAACTACATGATTTACGATCATCATACACAGCAGTGAAGTATTTGCGTTTGTATGTGCATTTATATGCACAGTGTTTGCAAATAAAAAGAATGTTTCAAAACCAAAAAATTGAATTATTCGGCAGTTTTGGAAAGAATTTACACAAATTCAATCCTAAGAAGGAACACCAATTCATCAGGTAGCCCTTGCTCCCTTCTTGCTCTGATCATGATCATTTACTGAGTAGCCCATTCATGCCACTCTTTCTCTGCAATAAAAGAATGATCCACGTTAAGAAAAACCCCCAAATTTAGTAGTAATTCCCTGTTCTGAATGCTTTTGAAAATTCTGTGTTCGAGCTGTCATATCGCCGATGCCATGCATCGCTTTCTCGCTGATAGTGGCTACTATAACTTCGATGATAACGAGGTTGGGTCGTTGATGTTCGGCTGATGTGGCTCCTCTCCTTGAGAACTCTTAATTCTTCATCTGTGTCATATTGATGGCGCTGTAGAGAATAAGATTGAAACTTTTAAATTGTAGTAAACATTGAAGATAATTAAAGTAATTGAAATATTTTAAAAATTTTCTACATTGAATTTGAAATAATTAAATATAGAAAATAAGATAATTAAAGCAATTAAAGTAACTGAAGTAATTTGTTAGATTGCGTCAAAATAATTAAGTCTAGAAAACTAGGTAATTAAAATTATCAAAATAAGTTTTTATATTGAATTAAAGTAACTAAATCTAGGAACAAAGATAATTTAAATGGTTAAAACAATTTTCTAGATTGAACTACAATAATTAAATCTATAAAATAAAATCAGTAAAGTAATTAGAGAGTAATCACCTTTGAAGGATCTGAGAGGATGGCATAAGCCTCTCCAATCATCTTGAACAG
Source organism: Lemna minuta (assembly GCA_024174645.1). NCBI lineage: Eukaryota > Viridiplantae > Streptophyta > Magnoliopsida > Alismatales > Araceae > Lemna > Lemna minuta. Next base: position 11,834,358 of record CM044115.1, on the reverse strand, counting down.
CTTATCAGCATCTCTATGTACCTCTTCAGCCACTTCCTTCCATATCTTCTCATCTGTATTCTCAGTCCTCACCAATAGCTGAGATGCCTGCACAGTTCATAATCATCATAAATATCAGTATAATTATATGCTGAATAGCTCTCATGTTCAGAAATTATTTAAACTAAAGACGTGTCTCAGAACTGTAGATTTGCACAGATTTGAGAGAGAGAATGACCATGGTCAGTTAGTACACATAAATTGGCACAGTTGATGATCCCCGTGCAGCACGATGACATGTAGAACAAAATAAAGAGAGAACAGAGATGCAGAGAGGTGTGAGAGAGAGGAGAAATCGAAGAGACAGAGAAGAGAAAAAAGGGGAGATAGATGACACTCTTTACTAATCAAATGCCATATATTTATACATAAATATATATATATATATGGAGAGAGAGAGAGAGAAATCAAAGTGGTTGAGAGAAAAAGAGCAAAGGGGTGTATGTATGTATGTTATGTGTGTGTGTGTGAATGTATGTTACATATACACGCCCACGCTTGCACTGTTGGCAATGTCAATGTCATGCCAAGATGAATGATGAAAAATTACCTTGTCAGGATGATGCCTCAGGGCAGCCTTGCGGTATGCTTTCTTGATTGCAGCCTCATCAGCAGATGCTTCAACTCCTCTGAAAAAAAATTTGAAGCACAGATTTATTTTCTCAATCCATCAAGACCAAAATAAGGGATCTAAGGCAAACAGAGGCTAAACTGTATCGAGACTCGATGCAAACTGAAGAAAAATCATTAATTTTCCCCATTATTATCCTTCCTTTCTGAAATGCTATCCTTCTGCCCACTACTTGAGTTGTTAGTGTTTTTGTGTTTATTTCTCCGCATGATTTTTGAGAAATTTCTATCAGAGGTAGCATAGGTGATTTAGGGTTTCAAGTGGCCTGAAAGTTGACACTTCTAACATATCAACAGAATAAAAAACCCTAGAAACTCTGAACAGTAAAACCCAAAAACACTAAACCTGAAAAAACGGTGGGGAAAAACATGAAAACCAGTAGAGGAGTAGACATACAAGATCTTGTACATATCCAAAGGGATATCTTTCCTGGATTTCTCCTCCATCTTTGAAAGCCGTAAACGTGCCGAATCCAGATCATCTCCATTGTTCATGGGCCTTCCATTTCCAGTCTTTTCCTCACTATTTCTTTCAAGAAGACATATCAATTTGCATAAATCATTATAAGCCTGGGAGTAGTCCCTTATCATCTCATGTAAGGTCGCTCTCCTAGAAATCGCCTGTATTTTTCCAAAAAAATTCTTTCATCAACAATAGTAAATAATCCCTCAAAACATGGCTTCTTTCATTGAAATGAAATGTGTTAAATGAGAGGGAGAATTCAACAGAAAAGAGGTATTGAATGTTCCTTTTGCAGGATCTGCACAGAATGGCCAATCCTCTCTCTCTCTCTCTCTCTCTCTCTCTCTCTCTCTCTCTCAAATCTAAAACAATCTATCTGCAAGTCTGTCAGTCTCTCCTCCTCTCTCCAAATCTATCACATTCTAACTGTGAATCAGTGACTGTCTCATCTCTCTCTCTCTCTAACCTATCTCTCTCCCCCCTTCTTATATAGACACATATATACACACATATAATTATCTATCACTTTATATCTATCTATTTTGGTCCAATAAGCCTCGATCAAAATAAGAAGAAACAAGGAAATTTGACAGAACCACTTAGAATAACTATGAAAAAATAATATAAGACGTTATACTTAAAAAAATCTGATTTGACAAATTTAAATTACCTTGGGATAATTTGGATCGAGGGCAATTGCTAAACTACAATCAGATATTGCTTCTGTAATTTGACCCAATGCTTGGTATGCAGCAGCACGATTGCAAAAGCACACTGCTGTGAATGGGCGAGATTCGATGTTATAGGTCAATGCAGAAGTATAATGTTCGACTGCATCTAAATGCTTTCCAGACTTGAATGCTGTATTCCCAGCAACCTGTAGGGAGGAGGAGTTTAAGTCCAAAATGAATAATTAAGCATACATAAATAAATAAGAAGCAAACAGAGCGTCTAAATAATCAATAGGCAGTTTTCAAGAATCCTAGATAAATAAAATTCATTTTTAATTTCATGGACAATGATTATAGATAATTAAAAGCAGATACAGACAAATTTTTAGTTTCTCATTATTTTCATTTTATCTTTGATCAAGTATTCCTAATTATGGTCTCCCATGTCACTTGGCTTATGTTCTTCATGTAGCATGCTGAACAAATGAATCTATGAAATTACGTGGTGGTAAGTAATTGATATTTAAACCTAAAAAATAAAAAGATTTTCTTTCAATTCCTGTTAAACCATCATCAGGGTTCAAATATTGCATGAAAGAAGATCAAGCAAAACACAGGCTTCTCCAATACGCACGAAAACATAAAATACTCAACACAACATAGGTTAAAGTATAGTTTAGATGAGAAACGAAAACAGCATAAGTAATATGAGTTGTTTCGAGAAAAAAATGAGCAAAATCTGAAATCTGGTATGCAATTTTACAAACCATGAAATATAGTCTTATTAGAAATAGAGTCTTACTTTTATACGTAGCAATTCACTCAAAGTGGTGGATAATAACGCCCAGGAATCAGACTTGTTCCTACATGTTGGACCAGTTAGAAACAGTTAAAGAGCTTTTAAATTACAACAATTGTATAAAATTACCTTTCAGCGACTGCCTTTAATTGCCGATTATCCTTCATTAGGACAGATGCTTCTTCAAGCTTTCCTAAATAAAAATAGGCTCTCGACTTCAGGTAAACACGCCACAATTTTGCATGTGCCAAAGTACTTCTAGATTGATCATTATCTTCTTGTTCTTTATTGCAAACTTTAAAACTATTCTTCTTTGCAGACTCCAAAGTCTGATCCAACAGCAAGATGAGTTCCTCGTAACGCCGGAGCTATGAAGAATGCAAAGAAATTTAGATAAAGAGAAAATTCAAAAAGAGAAAAGAAATTAGTAGCATGAGCTAACTAACCATTAAAAGGGCTTCTGCCTTCATCTCAATTAGGCTTTCTGAATATGGGCTCAACAATAGTGCCTCTGATATTATTTGTAACACAGTTTCCACATCATTCGTTGTTCCTTTCTGTAGAAGTGACGAAGCTTTATCCATACAATCTGAAATTAGCTGCCACACGTTGAAATTCAAACTGTCAGCAGCTGAAAAACACTAAAATGCTTGCAAAGATTAAATCTTCTCAAACTATTTCAGCAAGGACATTTATGTAATACATCCTTGTAATTTCATTTCTTTCTCTGTCTTTCCCTCCCTCCCCCCCTCTCCCCCTTCTTGCATTCTATTTTTCTATCTCTCTCTCCTGTATCTTACAGTAACACTAGTCTCAATCGCAGGACTCCAAATCTCTCCTCTCAGTCATCTCGCCTATCTCTAGCTTTACTCATCTTTGGATTCTGTCAAACCTCAAATTCTAGATTTCCATTCACGTCCGTGAGTATCTGTGTAAGATCTCTGCAGGATTCAATCCTGATTGTATCAATATGATGGGCAAGAAAAGTCTGTCTCAGAGATTACCACAAAGCGTCAATTCATTGGATCTAAGTAAGCATCTATATTTCAACTCTCATATCACCTGAGACAACCAAAACAGACATCTCCACCATCAGTGATTTCACCATTAATCAAAACCTGGGCAGTGATCTGGGTGATGTGGCTACACCGAAATGAGTACATTTTTAAGGGGAGAGAGGCATCCTTAGATGGAGTCCTACATGAGGTTGAGGGTCTCCTGGCCATTTGGGTCGGGGGGAGGTGATAGACAGTGGCCTGATAGGCACCACTCATGTAATCCTTACAATCCATATATACATGGCAGCAGGTTGATCACCGGTCTCGGGTGATCTTCCAAAAGATTTTTAAAAAAACCATTCACCAAAACCAATTATTGTAATATGCAAAATAATTCAAGAATGATTAAGTAGGATGCACAAAATCATGCACCATGCAATGTTTACCTGATCAAAATGAGAACAGTGTAACATTATCATTTAGTACGACTAAATTACAAGAAAGACATAAATGTTTGGCTAAATTGAAAATTCCAGGCTCATCCGTTCATACCTTGACTTTCTGCAAACCATCAGAGGCTTCAAGAACAAATTTTTTATCACGAGATGAACTGCATCCCCCATGCAAGCATTTCTTGAAATGATTACATGCCTCTTCAGTCTCACCAAGTAGTAGATGGCAACTGAAAAGAACACAACATTGCAATAGAGGTGAAAAAAGTGTGAGATGAAGAAAAGACCACTTTCTTCATCACTTGCAAAAAACAAAGTACAGAATAGGATCTCTTGATCAGGGATCAAGAACAATAGGAATGCGTAACCGGGATCTCCAACTGAGCAGACAGCCAACAGATCTCCCCTTGGTAGCCTCATTAGAGAGTGGCTCCCTCTCTCCTCCTTTTCCAAGAAACTTCCAAGGTGTCCCCTTCTGCAAGAATCCTCCTTTATTTATAGAGGCCTTGCCTAAATGATTTTCCTGCCTAAATCAGTTCAGCTCTTCTTGGTGGGTTTCATTAGTTTATTAGCCCTTTCCCTAGATACCCTTCAGTGCACCGAGGTCAATGGTCAGCTGTTGTCTTTTCCTTGCATATACTTTCAATAGGATCGGCATCATATCAATATGTTGATAGGCCAATGGAGTTTTTCAATAGAGGATTTTGCAGTGAATTTTTTGTCTTAAATGTGATTGAAATCAAGGTAAAAAATGCTCAGATGTCATACAAGACCTCTGATACTTGACTCCATATTCGAGTCAAATTTATGACAAAGAAATAGTATGCTCACCTTCAACAGACAATGTTAATTGATTTCTTGTCCTTCCTAAATAGACTGGTATAAATAACGGGAGGGGTAGGGAAACATAAGTCTATCTCGGAAATTATAATGAAAGATTCTCTATTTGATCTATATCATGGGAAAAAAATTTACCTTGGAAATTATAATTAAGAGATTTGGAATCCAAATTCGGAGAGGGAAGAACTTTTAAAGCCCTGTACAAGAGGACAGTTTTTAGAGAATTCTTAACGTTAACACCTTGTAAAGGGATATAAATAAGAGTTGAGGGTTTATTATACATACATCTATCTCGGAAATTATGAGTATAGATTCTCTACTGATCTTTTCTCTGGAGTAAAAGATAAAATAAGGAAAAGACTATTAAAACCCTAAACAGAGGAAAATTATAAGGGAATTATAGTCTTTTATTCATAAGGGAGAATAAACAAGGGTTAGGGATAAGGGTCTTAGAAACATGGTATAAATGGTATACATGGTCTTAGAAACATGGTCTTGAAATTATAACTAGAGATGCCCCTTTCTCTTCCTTCTCAGGCCCTCCATCAGACAAATCAATTTGGCAGTCCCTTTTCTACTGCATACACTTTTCAGTAAGAAGGATCTCATCAACTTCCATCCACAAACTTGGCTCTATCAGTAAGAAGATAAGGCGTCATTTGACCACCACATTACGTACCCAATGCCGGATCATTAGGAGGAGCATATCTAAAACGTACACCTGGTAATTCCCAAATTGTAAGAACACTCCTTATGTATTAATCACAAGAAAACGCTGATTTGGTCAAGCACGCCTGGAATTCTTGGGGTATTGGATCTCATCATCAAATATGGCTACTGCTATGCAGCGGATAGAGAGATTGCAAGAACGATGGACAGAGAGGGTGGCATGGGTCCTTAGAAAACATATTATTTCATAGGAAAAAGCCCGTTAAATAGGGTTATACCATGTTACCATTGTAATGCTAACAATATTTACAATATCAAATTAAAAAGGTAACTTTAAATAATACGGTAACTTAAAGGCTGTCTTACAACAGATCACCAAATCAGGCATGGCTGCTGATGAGGGCAAATTCAATGCAATCAATCGGTACTGACCACCCCTCATATATTGATGAGCTTCTTGGGTTTAGTAGGGTATTACAGGACTTTTCTGCACCATTTTGTGGCTACAGCAAGGCCCTTGACTCGACTTCTTCAAAAGAACTCCTGGAATCCTGAGGCTGATCAGTATCAACCTTCCCTTCTCTCAAAAGCCGTTCTCAACTCTGTGCCAGTTCTAGCTTTGCCTGACTTATCCAAGCCTTTTGTCACTGAAACAAATGCATCAAGGCAGGGCAGAGGGCATACCATATCTGATTCAATATTTTATGTAATTACGAGATTTGAACCTAAACTCTATTCATCTTCTTTGGTGTCAAGGTAGTAGCTATGAATAGTCAGTTAAGAATAATGATAGGTATTTAAGTTGAAGCATTCAGAGAGGCAGGGTGGCAGGGAACCCCGGCTGCTCTAGAAATTTGGGCAAAAAGGAATTCATTCATTAAAGATTGTGCCTTGTAAAGGAGAAGAGGTTATTTGAAATTACAAATAAGTCCTCAACTCAATTAATATCACATGAACACCCTAACTTATAGCAATAGGCGTCCAAGAAAAGATAGAAAAAGTGGACCGATTATGGGACATACAATGCATTACAGACATGTGATCATTACACTTAACCAGGTAATTATATTCCATCACTCATATAGAAAAGAACTTAAAGCTATCCTACAGGAAGGGCAGGAAATTGTATTGTGCAATCGTGCACTCTAACCCTCCTAGGCCAAAGTCACCTATGAAATTTAACTCTTTGCAGTGTACATGGCAGTAAAGCACTGGAAAACTACCTTGTCTTCCTCCCTTTGGTTATCAAAACGGATGAATTCAGCCTTAAGTTCCGATAAGAGCAAAAGGAAGTTCTTCTCAGTTTTCTCATCAGCTTTACCATCAAATATGATGAGCGACTGAAGCTCTTTCAAGAAAAACGTGGGATGTACTGTCATCACAAAACATCTTCTCATACCAGGTGTATGAGATAACACCATGCAAGGAGAGATAGAGAAGGATGCAAAGCTTAAGGCAATCAGGGGCAATAACCTTAAGGATACTCATAACTTCAACTAACATCAGGGATGCTTATTTTACAAAGATCGGGTTGTTCTGCCAAAAATGTTCACATTGATTCCTTTAATCTTCCATGACCTCCATGATGGTGGGGGGCCTTTGGGGTTTTGAAGACACATAAGTGGATTGTGGTTCAGCTCTACAAGTCAATTAAGCAATAGGTAAATTAATAGGCAAAGACCACAACAATATGGATTTTCATACGAATACCAGAACAACACCATTCAAGGTGGTATATAAAACTAAACACCAACAATCGTGAAGTATGGCCATTGTCTCCCCCTCGGATGACCTAGATGCTTAACTTCACAAATGAGAAGCAATTCTCTCTGAACTGAAGGGACACTTCTGGATCGCCCAGTCTGTGATGAAGGATGACAAGGACAAACAAAGGATGGATGTGAAGCTTGAGGTAGGCAACCAGGTGTTCTTGAAGGCATTCTCCTACCACATGATACCGTTAGCAAAAATACTCATGGAGACAATGTCCCCGAAATTCTTCAGCCTGCACGAGATCCTGGACAGAGTTGAGAATGTGGCATACCAATTACGACTACCCAAGCGCTGCACCATAAACTTGGGATTCCATGTAACCCAAATCAAGAAGACCTGGTGGCTGACCACAGACTTTGAAAGCAAGTTGAACCACAACATCTGCTGAAAGCAAGGTCCCTCCTCTGGGGATACCAAAGTGTTAATCAAGTGGAAAGATCTCCCAAGTTGTGAGGCAACTTGGGAATGAGCAACCAAGATAAGAGACGCTTTCCAGACTTTCATCTTGCAAATATGGAAATCTTGGGGGAGAGTATCGGTAAGACCCCAAACTAAGTAATGACAGGTGTCAAAAACATCATAAGGCCCCTTTCGCCAACTAGAGTGCTGGAGACCAGCTGTCAATAGGCACCAGAGAATCGGCCAAATGCCAGGCTGATTAATCAACTAACCATTAGAAGGGCCAACTGACAAGAGGGGTCTTCCTCAGTAGACAGGGGATATTGAAAGAGCCAGAGCATTAGCGTGAAAAGCTGGGGAAGCTATTGGATCCTTTTCCCAAAGTTCTTGAGACTTATTAGTCTTCTTTTGGTTAGTATGAGCAATTGTACATTCGTGAAGTTCTTACTTTTTGTGTGTTTTCTCTCTTGGGATTGGCTCCCGTGGTCAGATGTCAGTGCAAAGTTTAACAGTAAAAAATAGAGATTAGGTAAAACATTTCAGGAAAAAAACTGAAAAGAAATCTCTCGCAATCATGAAATGTAATGATCCAAATGGATGCTGGGAATTCAACCAAGTTCAAAGTCAAGATGACGAATGGAAAGTTTTCTGATTGTGTCAAAAAAAAACTAACCTGGCTGCTCGAAGCTGCGCTCTAAGGAAACCAGGATCAATTTCGGTTGCAATTTTACAGTCAGAAAGCGCTTCCCTAATTCTTCCATCGGACATCCGGGCAGCAGCACGATTGCTATAACAGAGCATTAAAGTTCTTCTACATCCCATAGAAGTTTCATCAGGTGAAATAGATTGCACTCCCAGCGTATAATATTCTTCTGCTTTACACAGATCCCCAGTAGCATAAGCCCCATTTCCCCTGATCAAAAACCAAATTTAGGAACTGGTTTTCCAAACTTTGAAAATTATATAAAAAAAATGATCGAGCAAGACAAATCATTCATAAACTTCTAATCCAGAAGAAATAAAGGAAAAGCAAAGGAGACATTACATGAGTCGCCATTTCTCACAAGTTTCCTGGGCTATAGTGTTAGAAGCTGATTTAGAACTGGCTATAGTGTTGATATGAGATTCCTGCTTTGTCTCAGAACCCAATGTCGAATTGTGCTCCTTGCGATGGAAATCCATCTCTGTTTGAGCTTTCTTAACATCCAGGCACGAAAATTCTTTAAGATTGTGAAATAGTTGAGCATTTGGATCTGAAAGGGAGGCAGATTCATTTCGTCCAACTTTTGACCTGAATTTCCTTCTGGGAATATGTTTAGATGACGAAACAGAATGCTGGGCAGATGAAGACGCAGAAAATGTGAAACCTGATTCAGCAATAGCTTCAGAAAATTCTGCGTTTGAGGACTTCATGGTATCTTTAGCTAGATCTTCCAATAAATCATTGGCAGAAAATGAATTATTCATCTCATTCGAGAAGTTGGTTGAACCTGCCACTATTGATTCCTCTGATGCTACTGATGCTTCTCTTGAATATTCCTCACCAATATCACCCTCAACGTGGCAAGGAGAAAAATCCATCGGCGAATAATCTCCCTGGGAATTCATATCAGATTTACCTTGAGAAATTTTCTCTCTCACAGATGCCCCTGCACTCTTTTGAAAGGAAGAAGTAGATTCCTTCAATTTTCCCCTCCTTTTACGAGCTCTGGCGTTGCTGACTTCCTTATTAGATTTCAATGTGCTACTTAGGAAAGATGGCGGATCACAAGTACCGAGAATAGGATCCTCTCTCTTTGATCTATTCTCCTGCATCATTCCCCATCCACCATATCCAAATAAGGGATTTGCATTTTCATCTATGTTTGGCTTTCCCAAATTAGCCTTCTGATTGCAGAGATTGCGTGATTGCAACAGTGGTTCCACTGAAGCTGTATTTCCAGAGGAATAATCACAGTTGAAAGCAAAGGTTTCACTTCTTCTGGAGTTACAAACAAAAACATCACTGCCATCCATAACAGACTCAAAATCACGATCTGCAACTTTACTGGTTGCAGTATCTGCCCCATGTAATTCTGGCGGTTCATGAAGGTCATGAACTTTACTCTTCTGTAAGGGACTCCCAAACACAAAACTATTAGAGGAACAGTTCTCTGCAGACTGGGACGAAAAACACTTTCCCCCATCTGAAGTGAGAGAACTACGAGCCGAGACATAATCACTGTCTTCAGTTTTTGAAGAATTATTATCAATGTCAACAGCAGCAGTAGATCCCTTATAAGAGCAAGAAACATTTCCATGAACAGTAGGTAAGGAATTGAAATCACTAGAAGAAATACCAAATCCATTTGAATCGGGATCAGAACCCTTCCCTTTGCTTCCAAAAACAAACATATCTGCAGGATTTGAAACACTTTTCAAAGTGAAGCCAAAACTTCCACCAGAGCTTGTATTCCCTGAATTATTGTCATTCTCTGACTCCGTAATCTTCAGTTTCTGAATCTCTTCTGGTAGTTTTCTAGCAACGCTTTCCTCCAAAACTTCATTAGATCTTTGATCATAAGTAGAGTTCATCCCTGAGGGGTCTCCAGAAGCAAATTGATCTGCTGCTTTGTGAGGAAATTTCTTTGAGTCCATATTCTTGCTAAACCCAGACGCAAAACTTTCAGAGATATTATCTTCAGGGAACAAAGTAGAAGAATATTTTGTAGATGAAAAAACAAAATCTCTATTAAAATTCTTCGTAGTATCATCATTTTCAGGATCCGTGATTTTCAATCTCTGGATTTCTTCTGGTAGGTTTCTGCTGGCACTTTCATTAGACCCGCTATCAACTCTCTTATCAGAATCAATCTTCTCTGGTGGATTCGCAGCCTTCATCTGCGGAGGACCAATACCATTCTTACTCCCAAACACAAAAGAAAAAGTTTTGTTACCACCATCTGGTGAACTAGGGTAAGATCCTTCAGTTTTGTTCAATCCACGGTCCTTTTCAGGCACTTCGATCTTCAACTTCCTCATTTCTCCGGGAAGCACCGAATCCAAATTCTCTTTATCATAAGAATGTGTCTTCATTGATTGAAATTCGAACACGCCGGCACCAGGGTTTGTCGCAAAAAACTTGAGATTGGCATTCCAATTGGCGGGATCATTAATATCTAATTGACTCAAGAAATCATTCAGCTTACCTTCCGAGCCTCTACCAGAAGGACCAGCATCGGGATCACTCCGCTCCCATCCACTGCTTCCGAAGCTCAAAGATCCAGGACCATGATCACTCCCCCCAATTGAATCTGATATAGTTTTCATACTATTAAACACGAATCCACCGTTATTAGACTTCTGAATTTTCTCTTCAGTGCCGGAGTAGTTAAATTTCAATCTCTGGAACTCCTTCGGGAGTTTTTCTGCCGCACTTTCCCCAACTTTGCACCGATCAGAACTTCCTTCGAACACAAAAAAATCTGTTTTAATTCCAATCTTTGAGGTGCTCTCATCACTTCCTAAATTTTTCACGTTTCCAAAACTGGTTGCATTTTGAGGTGCAGCTTGAGAACCGTAAACAGAATTCGAATCATCTCCAAACATAAAATTACACTTCTCAGACCTCGGACCGGGATAATTAACAGAATCTTGGGGTTCAACAAACTCAGACCTAGCCCTAGAAGATGAAATCTGCCTTCTCACCTTAACCAACCGCGGTTTCGACAATCTAGACGACGACGCAGGCTGAATCTCCGCCTTCGCGGATTGAAACATCATCGAAAAAACACTTACGCCGCAGATTTTTCAAGATTCTAGGGTTTCGGAAACGAAAATCGCCCTCGAGTATTTTTTCTTCTTAAATTGCCGCCACCGAAAAGATGAAATGGACTACAAGCAATCTCTGAAAAGCTCTGATGACGACCTGGCGAGGATCATTCTCTCCGATATCTCTCTCTCTTCGAGCAGTTGGTAGAAATTTCAAAGATACTTCCCAAATGTCATGACACGCAGACGGAGCAACGGAAAATTTTCAAACAAACTTACGTTTTTACCTGTAAACTATTGTTATTGTCTTTAGAGTATTTTTTGAAAAAGTCTCTTGCGATTTTACACCTAAATTAATTTTCAATTACCTTTATACTCTATTGGGACGTTGATGCAGTTTATAATTTTGAAAGGTTTTGCTATGAATTTGTGAAAGATTAAAGAATCATGTTTGGAAATACATTTTTACCACTGACCTTTTTTAATTGTGCCCATAGTCAAATATCCGTTCCAATTTCATCATCTTCTTTACACGATTCGAAAACTATCTTGCGTTTTACACCTAAGCTATTTTAATTGTCTTTTTACTCGATAGTTCATTTTCGAGCTGCAGTAGTCTCCTTTTAAAGGGTCTTGTGTTTTATACCTAAACTAATTTTAATTACCTTCAAACCCAAACCGGCCTTTGCGGAATACTCTCATAGTTTCTGTGTTAAGAAGGGTTGATATGCTATTTTTCAGATTCTAAGGTCTAAATAGTGAACATGTTGAACGACAAAGTAAATCACTGTGGTTTTAAGCCACGTGGCGCTATTTTTTTGTCTTGTAGTGTAAAATAGTCAAATAAAAGGTACCTGAGAAAGATTATTTTATGAGATGTGGGGGACATTGCAAGGGAAGATAGAGAGATGTAGATGCCAATTGCATTGAGAGGGCCCTGAAAAATGGACCCTCGGTGTGAAGGGGGTGAAAAAGGACAAACGGAAATGTGAAAACGTGGCGAGAAGGCGTGACACTCGGGCCATCCTCGTGTGAACCAGTTACTACCATGGTTTTGGACATCACCGCCAAAGCTTCGTGCTTGGTGGCTCAATGATCGGTTTTGACACGTGGCTCGCGATGTTATTAGAACTAGTTTTTCTAAATTTTTCAGAATTTATTTAGATTTTATTTTAATTAAAACTATTTGTTTAGAAGGTTTTAAAGTGTGCGCTTGCGTGTCGCCACATGGTTACATGTGCACGTGCCACATGACATGTGGGGGGCATGCATGGTGTTGGGCTCAAGGTCGTTGACGGAACGAATCGATACGGTCGCTATTTACACACCGATTCATGTCAAAAATAATACCAAACTCACAAATTTATAAATTAAATCACGAATTGAATAGCATAGTGGTGAATAAGGGATGAATTCACGGAGAATACGAGATTTTCGAGAGATCTTTTAAAATTTGATCAAATCGGACAATGAATTAAGGTGAGAAATTAGGAAAAGTGATAGATTTGGAAAGAGAACTCAAAGACGAATCCACAAAATCAAAAATCACTCGATTTGGATCAAGATTCGCGAAGAAATTGATGAGTGAATTAGAGAGAAATTTCCGAACGCGAAGAGAGAGAAATCCAAAATTAAAAACAAAATTAACTAAATCTACGATCCTAAATTACAAATTAATAATTCATAACAAAAGATAAGGAAGAAAACAGATAATCTAACCCGAGATAGCGATTGAAATGATCCAATTAATTGTTGGATCCAAGGCTTTTCATTCCGCGATTTCAAAGACGATCATCGGTGTTCAAGAGGCGAAGTCTCCATATTCGATTGACGAAATTTCGCTTCCAACCACTTCATCGACGTGGAAATAAGTCTAGAAGCGATTGGAAGCCAGAGATTCAAGGATGGTGGTGTCTAAACAGTTTGATTACTTGAAAACATCCAAGAATACATTAAAATGTTGAAGAACATCTCAATTTATAGTGAATTTAGGCGTAACCGTCCGATCTAGCGTTTCATCTTCAATCAACGGCTCTGATGAAACATGTTGATGAGAATCGTTATGATTAAGTTGTAGCCATTGGATCGGAGATGGACTGCCAAGATTTTTCCATGTCGCACGCTTTAGGAGTAACGCGCAAAACGCCATCCGTTGGATCTTGATCTACCGCTTCGGATGCGTTTTTGTTGGTTTTAATCTCAACCGTTACAACTCCTTTGATCAAAAGTTGAGATTAAATTATTTTAAAAATGATTCATCAACGAATAGAATTGTGTCACATACCCCGCCTTAAGTGACGATCAACGATCGCGATTTAATCGCGCAATCGGACACTCCACGTGCTGCCACATCATCCCCTGCCTGGATCAATGATCGCGATTTGATCAGACGCTGCACGATTAATAAAATTGATTTTAATTAAATAAATTAATTTTAAATTCAAAAAAAATTCAGAAAAAATTCAAAAAAAATTCGAAAAAAATCCCTAAAAATTAGAAAATTCATAACTTTCAAAATACAACTCCAAATTAATCCAAATTTATTTCATTGGATCATAAATTAAATTATCTATCATTAAAAAAAGTTAAAATATTTAAATAACAAGAGGATAAATTCTTATTTGAAAAATACACTCATTTCTCTTAAAAATTAAAACTTAGAAAAATAAATGAGTATATATAAAATATTTTCTCTCATTATTTAGGATTAAAACACAATTATAATCTCAAATATAGATGAGAATGATATACTTTAAAATTATATTCTTAAAAATGCATAATTATCCGTAAACTAGTGCATTTTGATATTATAACTTAAATTTGCATGAAATGATAGATATGCACTCAAAGTATGATAACATACATAAAATGGAATGTTTTTATGCCTTAATATGCATTAATAATCATATTTTTGCATGTTAAGATTGCACGTTAACAGTCGTCGCTTGTTCAAAGCCCTACATATTTATTACTTATAAGCTAGGAAACTATGAAGCAATTGGGATATATAGGATGTATAGCTTTCTAAGTTGATTCTCAAGAACTCTAGGGCGAGACAATATCAAATATAAGGGTTATGAAGAGGGAAATAATGAAGGTTTGGTGGTCAACTCTCTGAATAGTCCATGAGAGGCATGGAAATTTTAGTTAACTAAAATTTATTTAGTAAATTGATAGATATACAAACCCTAAAATCAAATTATAAAAAGTAGTGGAAAAGGGAATCAAGGAAATCTAAACTAGGAGGAAAGGAAGGAAGCTAGAGGGTAAGAAAGAGAGTGGGAAAAATATTGCAAGAGAAGAATAAAGAGAGAGAGAGAGAGAGAGAGAGAGAGAGTAAATGGTTGAGAGCTAGAGTACGAGGCGGGAAGAAAGAAAGACTTAAAGATAGAAAGGAAATCGAGTGAGAAACTTGAAGGGCAAAAGAACGTGAGAAAGAGGAAGCTGGAAAGCAAGTGAGAAAGGAATAGGGAGACGAAAGGAGAAATCAAGAGGGGGAGAGGGAACGAAAGAGAGAGAGTGGCTGGCTTAGAGAGAGAGAGGAAGCAAGAGATTGAATGAGAGAGAGAATATGAACAGTTGAGGAGGAAGGAGAGAAAGAGGAAGTTTTGAGGGAGAGAGAGGGGTAGAGAGAGAAATTTAGAGGGAGGTTTGCAGAAGTCACAAGGTGTGGGGATAGAGAGAGGGAAAGAGAGAGAACGAAGGAGTAGGGAGAGAGAGAGAGGACAAGCACGAGGGGTGAGAATCAAGAAGGAGAGGCTGCAGATGGAGAGAGTATGAGGTTGGAAGGACGATCACAAAGGAGAGAACGATTCAGGCAGAAGAAACTAAGAGGGAGAGCTTGTGGGAGAGGGCAAGAGTGCGAGTAGGACTTTGAGAGAGGGAAGGCATTCAAAAGAGTGATTTAGAGGGAGAACCGGGATAGAGGAAGACTGTGATAGAGATTGAGAGAGAGGGGAAGAATGAGTAGAAGAGTGGGCGAGAGAGAAGTTAAAGGAGAGGTATAGAAAAAGGGAAATTAGAGAGTAAAAGGGTCGTGAGAATGATGGATTGATGAATGAAAGAGGAATATGCAAATTGAAAGGAAATTAACAAGAACAACTTGAGATCCTTCAACCACATCCTTTTGACGAGAAGAATGCCAACCGAAAAAAATTCAAAAAAAAAACTAGGAGAGACGAAGAACAACAAAAGCAGGAGATGAAGAAGTCCAACAAAAGCTATGCTCCTTTGTTTTTTTAGTGTCCCCTCATTTCTCTTTTTGAGCATTGATAGGCCCCCATTTTATGCTTTAATAGACCCATGAAGTATGCTCCTTTTTCAAGTTTTGTCATTTTATGCTCCTGGACTTTATAATTTTTCTTGAAATAAACATACAATGTCGAGAAATTCTATTTCAAGAAAAATCTTCTAATAAAAACTTAAAGTCTGATAACATGCAACTTATACTTATATTTATATGATTATTAATACAAAATTAAGCCATAAAACATTCCATTCTTATATATGTTATTATACCTTAAGTGCATATTCATCATTCTATGCAATCTAGATTATATTATCAAAATACATTATTTTAATCTTATTGGGACAAAGATTCATCGTAGTGTCTTCAATGAATCTTGACCGTCCATCGCAAGAGTTATAATGGCCAGGATTCGACGTCGCCAATGGATTCCACAAGACATGTGGCAAAATCTCAAGCATCCAATAAAGATCACGACGCTCTGATGCAGATCTGATGGTAGGGACTTAAAGATGGTAATTCAATTCCTTCCATTCAATTGTAACCATCAATCGCATTTGAGGTGATAATTCGATGGCCACACCCAATACACACTCTATTTATACCTTCTTTCTTCGACGATGTACACAGTCTCAGATTTTTTATTTTTTATTGATAGAACCTCTTGGACAACATAATCCTTCAATCTCTTGTTTTATGCATCATTTTATACTTATTTATGTATCTGACGAGACGAGACCGCGAGGTCGTCGATTTCACATGGTCTCGTGTCAAAAATTAATCCTAACTTACCAATTTGGAGAATTAAGAGTGAATTGAAGGGTATAATGGTAAATAAGGGTCGAATCCACATGGGAATTAAGGAATTTTCGAGATATCTTTTGGAATTTGGTCAAATTGGACGATGAATTGAGGTGAGAAATTAGGGTAAAATGGTGTTTTTAGAAAGATAACTCAAAGATCTATCCGTGGAATCAAAAATCGCTCGATTTGGATTAGTAATCACGATGAAATCAAAGATGGAAGTGGGATGAAATTTTTGGAATCGCGAAGAACACACATTGAAATTAAAACGAAATTAAACTTAAATTGAGATCCTAAACCTAAAATTGATGATACATGACGATAGATAAGAGGAATAACTTGTTTTCTAACCTGAGATAACGGTCAAATCGATCCAATTGATTGCCGGATCGACATCTATTCATTCCGTGAATTCAATCGTGAACATCGGTGTTCAAGAGACAAATTATCCTCGCACGATCGTCGAAATCTCTCTTATAAACACTCCGTGGACACGATTTTGAGGCTAGAAGCGATTACAAGAAAGAGATTCAAGAGAGAAGGGGTTTAGATAGGCTGATTAGATCAAATCCCTCAAGAATACATAGAACGACGAAGAACTCGTCTATTTATAGGGCGAAATGAGGAAAACCGTTCGATTGATGCGTTTAATCCGCATCAACGGTCGAGATTAAACGCATCAATATGAAACGGTAAGGTTAAATCGTGGCCATCAGATCGCAGATGGACGCTCCAGATCGCTCCGCTTGATATGCGTTTAAAAACGCTTTGATTTGTGCCCCTTGGATCGCGATCCAACGGTCCAGATGAATAACGCACGATTTAATCTGGACCGTTATAATCCACCTTTAAATTGCACGTGGTCTTGATCGTGATCGGTGGTCCGCGCACCACGTGATCGATGCGTCTGATGCCGCCACATCGCAGATAATCTCACCGTTATAATTCCTTTTAAATAGCACGTGTTTTGATCGCGATCAGTGGTCTGCGTCCACACGATCGATGCGTGGATCTTCCGATGCACCGCCGATCCAGCGGTCCTCCGTCAGCCACATCGCCTGCACGTTTAAAACACTGTGTGGGACTTTAGTCCCACACGGAAAAAGTTAGTGCGATCCGTCGGGTTTATAATGCCCGACGGATTAAGAGGCTGAATACCTTTCCGGTCTACGGAAAGCTGAAAACCTCTATTATATATGATATATAAATAAACTATATAAATATAAAACACGCCACGTAGGCGCTGCGCGGGTCCGCGTGGCTCTGCCACGTGGCCTTGCGTGCCACGTCGCACCCGCGTGGGACCCGCGCGCTTTTTGCACTTTTTATTTATTTATTTTAAACGTTTTTAAATAGAAAATAAAATCAGAAAAATCCAGAAAAAATCCCTAAAAATTGTAAAAATCATATCTTTTAAAATACAACTCCAAATTAATCCAAATTTCTTTCATTTGATCTGAAATTTAATTATCTATCATTCTAAAAAGTCAAATTATTTAAATAACAAGAGATTTAATTCTTATTTCAAAAATACATTCATTTCTTTAAGATTTTAACTTTAGAAAAATTAAATGAATGTTTATAAAAATGATTTCTCCTATTATTTAACTCTAAAAACCATTTATAATCTCAAGTAAAGATGGGTTATAAAATCTTTAATCTTTAATTCATCATAATTAACCCTAAATTAATGCATTTTGAGATTATAACATAAAATTGCATAGAATGATAGAAATGCACTCAAAGTATGATAACATGCACATAAATGTAATGTTTTATGCCTTAATTTGCATTAATAATCATGTTTTATCATGTTAAGATTGCATGTTATCAGATATTCATTTATAAAAAAACTTATTGATTAAATGATTTTGTTACTTGGTGTAGCAAGAAGTAGAACATTTACTTGATATTTATTAAAGATATACCATGTAACCTCTTGATCAAGATCTATAGTTCTAGTTTATATCCCTACTGTATCTATTGTGATAACCATAACTATCTTCATTTGCAGAAATCAATCAAATGACAAGTGCATCAAGACCATCGACATGGATTTTCACTATGCCCCAGAAAAAGGGCTAACGAACATATTGCATATCAACCTCAAATTTACTTATAGACATTACTAGAAAGACTTGAGTGGGATATTGATAACATGCATATATAAATTAAATTTATATCTTATTTAACTAGTATTCATGCTTATTTTATGTAATTATGATGCATGTTGTCATAGTTTTATAAATATTCCATTGGTATGTCATTTTACTAAAGTCCATATTTTTGCATTATTTAGGATTAATTATGTGTTTTATTGATGTTTGATCTTTTGCAAGGTTAAAAAATTAGAAATTAACCACTTTTCTTGAGTTATTTTGACTTTAGTTGATAGTTAAAAGAATTAACTTCAAGAAGAGAGTGATGGGATGATATAAAGTAGAATTTTTAAGGGATTATTTATAATTATTTTGAATTCACCTTATTTTCTTGTTATAATTTATATTTTATCTGGAATGATACTAAAGATGAAGAAATTTGCGATCCAATGGAGAAAATTTGAGTCAAAAAGGAGTTATATAAAGAAAGATATGAATTTCTGAATTTTATAGAATTTTCTGGATTTTATTTTGATTTTTCAGGCATTTTCCGTATTTAATTCCTTTAAAAAAGGGAGAAAATCATGGGGAGATTGTGGGATCGTGGCCCACTTAAATCGTGCAATCTCAGCCATTGAATCATCTTTCAGGGAATCGGACGGTCTGCGATTTTCATGATGAAATTTCCTATAAAAATGATGTTCTTCCTTCGTAAACTCAACTTTTGATTCAATCGTGAAGAGATTAAGCAATTTTGAAGGAAGATCTTAAGTTCTTCATGATTATCTTGCTTCCTAGGATCAATTCCGTATCCATTGAAGAAAGCTAATCACGAATTATTGCAAGAAAACGCTTGGAATCTCCCCTTGAATGTCAAACGCACGTCGAAGAAGAAACCGGCTAGATACTCTTCAATCCACATGATTTAAAGCCCAATCTTCATGTCAATTGGGTTAGTAGTGCGGTTCATTCACAATCCTTACAATTTATGTAGTTTAGATTAGATTTAGATAGGTAATTAGATTTTAGAAATCGTAAAATTTATCTTTTTGCCCTAAATTTGAGTGTGGATTTCTTTCTGATTTTGAAATACGGATTTCCCCCTTATCTTAAGTCCAAATCATTTGATTTTGGTTTCATTGGATTCCTTGTTTCATCAGCTTTCGATGGATAGCTAAATTGTAAAATTTCATCATTGTTTGACCCTTCAATTTATAGTTTGACCATCGACTGTTCATTTTCAATCCGAATTTGGGCGTTGACTTGCGGGGGCAATTACTCTTAAAATACAAGGTAAAATTTGACAATTTTGGTCTTTTTGCAATCTTATTTTTTTAGATTTCTATTCATATATAAATTTATTTGGATATCATTTGATCAGTCAATTTCATGATTAAAACCGAAGTGTTCATTTTGGGATTTTTCTGATCTTTGATTTTCAATAAATCATAATAAATCCAATTCTTCTTGAAAAATCACGAATTATATATCAAAATTTTCCATTTTCTCTCTATTTTTTTAATATATAATTTTTGTAATATTTTACCATCATTCAGTCAATCAATTTGATGATTTAAACCGAAGTGTTCATTTCAGGATTTTTCTGATCTTTGATTTTTCAATAAATCATAATAAATCCAATTCTTCTTGAAAAATCATGAATTATATATTAAAATTTTCTGATTTTCTCTATAGTTTCTGAATATATAATTTCCATTATATTTTACCCTCTTTTTCTTCTCTGATTTTACAGGAAGTCAACATATGGTCAAAGTCAATGCTTTGACCCTTACTTTTGACTTTTCTTTGTCAAATCATTTTGTAAATTTTTAAAATATATTCTCTCATATATTTATATCATTTTTATTAATTATATATCACTTTAATTTCTTACCAAATGAAACCTAAGTTTGACCAAGTCAACCCTTCAATCAAAGTCAACTGTGTTCTCTGTGGATCGACTCGATATTTACATTGTACTTGATTTCATATATTTTTTATTGTAAGTTCGGAAATATAAATTTTTTTTTAACGACGTTTGTGTCTTTTCAACGACCGCATAAATAATCTCGTGAGATATCTTAAGACACACTTTAAAACAAGCTAGGCGTGATCAACATCTATAATGCATGATGGGCCTTATTATACTTCTTCTTTTTTTACCTCTAGGCCCAATACACATGAAAGCGTTGGTCTCCTGCCATCTTATAAACTCTCTTCTTATATACATGAAGTTGGAAGCTATCATGGATGACAACGACATATTGTATAAGAATTTTTTTAAAAATTTCTTTACATAAAACGCACAATTGCTACTTTTACTTCACAAGCTAATTAATGAGAAAATTATTATCTTTTATCCTTATTGAAAATAAATAATATATAAAATCACAAAAGCACCATTTTTATCAAGTTACTTGACCTATGAGAAGATAATCATCATGTACATCCTTTAAAATATAAAAAACTTATGACAATAAAAAATTTACCACTTTACCCCTTGGTCAATGAATCACTCATCACCTTTTTTAGCCTAGTAGCCACTAAAGACTTCAAAGACACATAATTACTATTTTCCCGAGTAAGTTTACTCATGATTATAAAATCAGCTCCTATCAACACTAAAAAATAATGACCTACTTATTTTAAAAGGGTAGTAAAGAACTCAAACATGACCTTCCATTAAAATATTTCATCTTTGAGTGAACTATATGATATCATGGAGTTTAGAAAAATTCATTGCTGATTTTCTTATAGAATCGGGAGGATAATTGGAGTCAATGAGGCGATAAATCCAATTCGCACAAAAATTATCCAATTAACTAAAAAGGTAAAATCATGAGTATGCAAGTGATTGTGGGAGTGCTTACCATCTATGGATTTTGATGTGTGTCACCATTTTACTTGATTTAAATTTACATTAGAATGGATTTGGTTTTTTTTTGCATAAAAATGCGAGTTAGAATATACTTCAACGATCACACATTTCACGCTTGTCATTTGTCTTGAAAAAAAGGTATAACTCAACCCACCATTATCTCCTTTGCATAATGTCCTCTATGTTCCCGATTTTCTCATCAACCTACTCTTCATCAGTGTCACCACCTTCCATTGTTTTGTTTCATTTTTCCCATTTCATTGCATATTTTAGAACTTTCTTACGAGATGAAGAATTAGTTTGAGGTAGAAGAATGGATGTGATCTCTGCAAGATTGTTCAAGACAAAATATTTGGCATTGTTTCTTTGTTGGCTGACTCTTCTTCTTTCTTTTTTGTATCCAAGACATCATTGCCACCCTTGTCTTTCCTAACGTAACACTATCTTTCTCTCTCTGAGTTTGTATTCAAATCCAATCATCTTGGAAAAACATTGTTGCTCTCTTTATCCTTCTCATTGTTGCTCTCTTTGATCTTATTCACTATAAGTTTTTGAGGCCCTCCCATACCCCCTCACCCTCAAGGGAAGGTTTAGTACACATTTCATGATGACTCTACTCGTGTGAGTTGGGTATACTCATGTTCATATTGACCAATTGTGTACCACCCAAAAAATCCTTCAAATGGACAATGCACTTGGATTCATTTAGCACTCTCTCCACACGTTCTACGTTGACCACAACATTCTCTATTAGAAAACTTATCTTTGCGCCCCACAAAAAAATGATACTTATGGAATACAAATGATAATTACTTATCAACATTACTTCCACACTACTCATGGAGATGAATGTTCCTTGCTATCTTTGGTCTATTGGTCTTCTCATCACCAGCTACCTCCATTATTGCCTTTACTACCCCCTCGGTGGTGTCATTCGCCTTCAATGTCTCTCTCTTACTCCAAGTTTTGTCTCTCCCTTCAAGTGTATGTCTTTTGCTCTATCAATGTTTATCACACACCCTAGTGACAAACCTAATCGATTGTTTTAATAATGCATGGAGGGATTTAACTGCATCTCATTCCTTGAGTCAATTTCCTCTTATGTGGAGAGCAAATGATCTTACTTTGACCACTCAATTACCTACAAGGACTTCATATCATATTTGAGCCAAGAAGTTTTAGGGATCGTGTGATTAATGTTGTGTAAGTTATAGTCAAAACTAAATGTTTATGCAGCCTACAACATAACCATTCTTCCTTATATCATGTTTGTGTTCATTGAAATAACATTTATTCGTTATTATTCGTGTATGATGTTTGTACTAAAGTCCATGAGCATATACAATTACTAAGTGACTTATGATGAGATCATGATATAACAATCACTAGTATTTAAACATTTATTATAAATATTCTTATTTAAGGGATATTTGACAAGGACATTAAATTATTCAAAAAGAATAGTATTGTATGATCTTACTCACATAATGAATATGGCTGATCGTGAGGCCATCAATGTGAAGACACCAAGGATAGATAGTGGATGCTCTTTGAAGAAAGAGTTCACTGAATTGATTTGTGTAAATCCCTCAATTGTATTATACATAACTGTCAATCAAGTTAATTTATTTCACCATAGTGTACATGGTCTGTTGACTTGAAACACCAAAGAATCGTGTGGATAGTTAACTGTGTTTTGACCATAACTTAAACTCTCTAGCCACGAGATCTCCAAAACATCATATATTGGATATGCCACAGAGTCGTTGAAGTAAATGAGTGGTCAAAATATAATTGTCAGCCCTCGGTATTTGAAGAGATTGACTTAAGAAATGAGATGCAATAAAATCCTTGGCTAAGAGTAGTTGAATAGGGTTTGAATCACAAAGTCATTCATGAGTCTCGAGCAAACAAAATATTATACATACACAGTCATCAATGATGGAAAGTTCCATATGAGAGTTCTTATACACTCCATATCTTATTGGGCATGTAGTCTAGCTTGGCACCCAACGGGTTGGCAACTTGACTTGTTGATTTGATTAAATTGATCTTTGATTATATATATAATTGATAAGGTTGACTAATAAGTATTATTAGTTCATGGATTTATTAACTAGCCAGATATACGAACCTCAAGGATAACACACCTCAAGGTCTATAGACATTAATGGATATAAGCATAAATTATAAGTGTTTTTTGTGAAAATTTCACATACTAAGTGTCTATAAATAGGGGAAGAACAACCATAACTCAAGGTGCTCATTCAAGTCTTATGGAAACACTCTCCTTTCTTTTCTTTCTCTATTGGTGAAGAGCAATAAAGAGAAGATCCAATTATTTGGTGATCAAGTGGATACTGTTAGAGGTTGGACACGTTAACAACTCTGAGAACTCCTTCAATGAACCATGTAAGAATATATTCTAATCTATACTAGATAATAAGGTCATTGGTTTTTAGTGTCTTGGTGTTTTGAATGTTTGATTCAATGTATTTCACCGCATTTAATGTTTTAGCCAAAATTTTGAGTATATCCACTATCAAATCTCATAAAAAACATGATCATGCATCCATAAAATTTCTTTTGTGTTATAACCTAATAATAACTTGAGACAACAGTGATAGAAATCAACCTAATTAACTATTAAGTTTATTAGCATTTAGGGATAAATTCAAAACTCATTTTCTAAAGGGCACCCACTATCTATCCTTGTTGTGTCCACACCAATGGCTATAATATCAACCATACTCATCAATGAGATTCTTTCTAAATATTTTGATTTCTTTCTCGAGTATATTTTGAATAGAATATTTAAGATATATATTCAAAGATTAATGATCTCTGTCTTATGAACTCATTATAATTCACTTAGTCATTGCAAATTTTCATGGGATTTCAGTGCAAACATCACATGAGAATATAAATAAATAAAATTTCACTTCAATGAATAAAAAAGCAACATGAAAATATGATTGTCAAGAAGGCTACAAAAATATCCATTTGACTATTGTGTATGGTTTTGGTGTTCTTAGAAAATTTATGTAGGAACCTCTTCAAGTGCATTGGGAGGGTGCCCTAAGAGCTCTTATGTTTATATTCAAAGGGGCTAATGTATATCCTAGATTTGTAACATGTCGTTTCAAGATATATATACATTTTCTCTTTTTATAAGGTTTGACATAAATTTTTAAAATCTCCCTAATGTCTTCACACTTAAATGTAGTTTTTGTAAAGTTATTTTAACTTTTATTCCTTAATGACTTTAAATAGCTTTGATCTACTCTATCTAATCAGCCTTTTCATGACACTAATATATGTAATCTTTTTTATAAGGTTGAATATTGAATTTTTAAAGGTTCTATGTCATTGTCTTCATGTTCTAACTAAGTCTCCCAATTAAATCCCAAAATATTTTTGACTCTCTCTATATTCTATATTTTCAAGATTTTAATACCATTTCTTTTTTAAAAAGTTCATATAAGACTTTATTCATAATGTTTCCCCAATAATGGAATTTGTGAAAAGTATCTTGCATTTTTATTCTTAAATGACTTTTAATGGTGTATTTTTTTATTCTAATCTATTTTATGTTATATTAATACAATTTCTCTTTTTGAAAGGTTTAATATGATTTCTAAACAAGATTTTCAAAAAATTAATATTAGTATGCTTTGTAAACCATGTGTTTTCAAGATTTTCAAAATACTAATCTCTCCTAGAAACTATGTATGCCTAAAAAACTTATAGTTGTCATCAATACATACTCTAGGCAAGTGTTCCTAAGCATCTACAAGACACAACATGAACATCATCTCTATGTGGGAAGTGTTCCTAAGCATTCCAAGTTGATGATGACACAATCTCACTATCACTATGAGTCAAAAAATGAGGCTCAACATGATGGAGATGTATGATCATAGGAAAACAGTTTAGAATGGGATGTGTGAGTCATTAATGGGTCCAGAATCTAGTTATGCTCAAATATCTTTGATGGATATTATATGGCCTATGAGCCAATCACACGTCCATATATTTTATTTATTTTCATAAAAATAAAATTTATTTATTGTCATTCTTGTGTGATGTATGCAATGAATTCCATGAGCATATGCAATGACTAAGTGAATTATGATAAGATCATAGTATAATGATCATTGGTCTTTAAACATATGATCTTAACATTCCTATTTGTGGGATATTCAAGAAGGACATTAAATTATTTGGATAGAATATGACTATTTGATCTAACCCATATGATGAGTATGACTAATCCTATAGCCATTTGTGTGGAGACATTAAGGATAGATAGTGGGTGCTCTTTGGAGAAAGAGTTCACTGAATTGATCCATATGAATCCCAAAATGGTATCATACCTAATTGCCAATCAGGTTGATTCATGTCATGGTTGTGTATGTGGTCCTTTGACTTGAGATACCAAAGACATATTGTGGATGGATGACCATGTTTTAGATTATGACTTATGAATCCCTAGGCACGGGATTTCTAAAAACGTCACATATTAGATACGAAATGAAGTCCTCAAAGATGATTGTGTGGTCAAGGTGCGATCATCCGCCCTCGATATTTGAGAAGATTGACTCAAGGAATGAGATACAAAGAAATCTTTGGCCAAGATAGTGAAAATATCGAAGAAGGGGTTCTCGATGATTTCTTCCATGCATTAGTACTAACTTAAGTGATCAATTAGGGGTTGATAGTTAATCATACCCAAGTCATTCATGAGTCTCATCCAAATGAAAGATTATACATATATAGTAACCAATGATGATAAGGTTTGATACGAGAGTTCTTATACACTCTATATCTCTTAGAGTACATGGTGTAATTTGGCACCCAACAAGCTAACAACTCAAACTATCAATTGAGCTAAGTCGATACTTAACTAATCAATCTATATGTTGATGTAGACAATTAATAAAGGTTGACCAATAAGGTGTTATTGGGTGTATAGAATTATATACTAGTGAGCTATGTGAACCTAGAGGGTCTCACACATAAGGGCTATGAATGTTGGTGGATATAGATGTCATTATGAGGGTTCTTATAAAAAATTTGATGGAACTTGAGTTTGCATCTTGATTCATCAGCATAATCAAATACATAAAACAAAAGTAAACTCATACTTGAATTCACGGGATGATTCTTCATCATTATAGATTTTTGAAGTGGAGAATAGTTTTCTTGAATATCCCCAAGATAACCTCCTGATCTCTAGAAGAAATAAGAATTTATCTGGAGTGTTATATGCATTGGGTTACTCAAGTGGACTATGTCCTCCTATTTATAGAGAATGAGGAGAGCTTAAGCCTCTAATCAATAGTTAATCAACTCATTATTGACCAATAACTTATTTAATTGCCTCTACACATAATTAACCTTCACACACATAAATGAATGTCTTAATCCCTTCATTTCACATAATTGAATCACTTAATAGGATTAAATGATAGTTAATCCAAAATAATACATAACTATGTCCACTTAATAGAGATAAAACCTAACAAAATTTACTTGCCAAATGTCTATAAATAAGAGGAGAACTGATAACACGCAAATTATACATGAAATTAAGGCATAAAATATTCTGTTCTAATGCATGTTATCATATTTTTTTAGTGTTTATCTATCATTCTATGAAAAATAAGTTATAATCTCAAAGTGCACTAATTTAGGGATAACTATGATAAATTAAGAGAAATATTTTAAGATTAGATTATCTCCATTTTTATTTGAGATTATAATTAGGTTTTAATGTTAAAATATAAGAGAAAATACTTTTTATATACACTCATTTATTTTTCTAAGTTTTAAATTCTACAAGAAATAAGTGTATTTTTGAAATAAAAATTTATTCTCTTGTTATTTATTGCATTAAATGAAAGATAATTTAGTTTCTGATCTAATGAAATAAATTTGGATTAATTTGGTGTTTTATTTTAAAATTTATGAATTTTCTAATTTTTAGGGATTTTTCTAGAATTTTTCTAAATTTTTTATGAATTTAATTCGATTTATTATGAATTAAAATAAATAAAAAATATTTTTTATCGCGTGCTAACGTGGCAGCTGACATGGCACATACAAAATATTAGTGCCACGTGGCGGCGTATGAGAACGCCACATGTCACACAATGTACATGTGAACTCATGTAAGTGCGCGTGTATATGAATAATGAGATTGCACCCTTTTCAGGATTTTCGCTATCTCATTAAGATTACACTACTTATATCCCTGTTGATTCTTCTTACTTTTCGTCTTATAGGACTGTGAATGGTAAAGCCCAATTATATTGAGTGAGTAAAGAAGAGATTACAAGCCTCTATTTATATAGAAGAAAGAGAGAAAGATAGAAATATAACCCATGTGAGACTAATATCCTTAAGCAAGATAAAATATGAATACTTCCCAAGAGGTCTCACCCATCTTAGTACTGCTCTCACTCAAGCACGCTTAACTATGGAGTTCTTATAAGAGCTAGTACAATATACCTTATAATGAGTAATATTTAAGACCTTTTAATGAGCTATATTTAACACTCCCCCTCAAGCTGGACTATATAAATCAAACATGCCCAGCTTGGATCGTAAGCAATCATACGACACACCAATAATGCTCTTGATGAAGATGTCGGCGAGCTGGTCCAATGATGACACATGTGGTGTAGAAATAACTCACATCAACACCTTGTCACGAATAAAGTGACAATCGATCTCAATATGCTTGGTCCTCTCATGAAAGGCAAGGTTTCCAACAATAAAGATAGTCGCCTGGTTATCACAATGCATAGGCATAGTCATTGGGGTCGTGATGCCTAAGTCTTGTACAAAAGACTGCAACCATACCATTTCACGAGTGGTAGCAGCCATAGCTCGATACTCAGCTTCGTCACTCGAATAAGAAACGATATTTTGCTTCCGAGAACGCCAAGTGACAAGATTACCTCCTACATATGTGCAGTACCATGTAGTAGATTTTTCGACCTCCTTTGTCCCTAGCATATCCAGCATCAGAATAGGGCCTCAATACGAAGATGATCATGGCATCGATATATAAGCCCTTTGCGAGGGGCATGCTTTATATACGCAAGAACTCGTAATGCACCCTCCCAATGCAGCATGCGAGGTTCATGCATGAACTGACTCAGAACACTGACATCATAAGTAATATCGGGACGAGTAACTATTAGATGGATTAGCTTCCTCAGTAGACGCCGATAGCGGTTGGCATCTGCCATCATAGGTGAGTCAGTGTCCCAAAACTTGGGCTGTGCTTCCAAGGGTGATGTAGCTGGTTTACACCCAAGTAGTCCCATCTCTTGGAGAAGATCCCAGGAATACTTTCTTTGAGATAACGTGAACTTACCTGATTGGTAAGCAAACTCAATCCCAAGGAAATATCGTGGTGTCTTCAAGTCGCGTATCGCAAAGTGCGTTTGAAGATAAGCTTTGGTAGCAAAGATAACAACATCATTGTTACCAGTCAATAGAATGTCATCCACATATATTGCAAGTACCATATAGCATGTAGATGTTTTCTTGCGCATTATTGTTGGTTCCGACTTGCAAGGGTTAAAACCATAAGCTGTGAGTAGACCACTGAACTTAACAAACCAAGGACGAGGACTTTGTTTCAGCCCATAGATAGCATGACGAAGAAGGCAAACCTGGGAAGTCTCCCCCTGAGCAACATACCCCGAAGGTTGCTCCATAAAGACTTGCTCTGTGAGAGCACCATATAAGGAGGCGTTGGAGACATCCAACTGATGAAGAGACCAATTTAGGTTGATGACAAGAGATAAAAGAACGCGTATAGAGTTCATGCAAACAACCAGAGAGAAAGGTCTCAGTGTAATCAATGCCATGAGCTTGAGTGAATCCTCTAGCAACTAATCAAGCCTTGTGATGAGCCACAGTGCCATCTGGATGGTACTTTAGGGTGAAAACCCATTTGCATGTTACAATGTTAGCATCAGTGGGGCGTGGTACTAAGTCCCATGTACCACGTTGCACCAGGGCGTGATACTCTAGATCCATGGCTATTTTCCACTCAGGTACTTGGAGAGCTTCATGATACATATGGGATAGTGACTCAGAGGACACGGCAAGAGCAAATGTGTGGTAAGTTGGAGAAAGGCACTCATAAGAAACAAAGTGAGCTATGGGATGTTGGGTACAAGCAAGAGTACCCTTTCGCAAGGCAATGGGTAGATGAAGGTCATCAAGAGGTGGATCATGGAGTGTGGTGATGGGGGCAGGTGAGGATAGAGTGGAGTCGAGTGTCATAGTAGAGGGAACCAAAGGAGTAGACCGATCAGTGAAAGGTAGACAAGAGGAAGATGGAGGAGTAGGTATCACAAGTGATGGTGGAGTTAGACAATCATCAGAGGTAAGCAAGGTAAGAGGTAGAGTAGATGGTTTAGTAGAGATCCCCGGAGAAGGGAGGAATAGAGGGAAAACCAGGGAGAGATATAGGGGCTTTGAGAGGATTAGTAGATGAAGAAAAGTAGGGAACATCTTCATGGAAGGTGACATCAGCGAAAGTAATATAACGTTACGTATCAGGGAAGTAGACACGATAGCCCTTTTACGTGCGTGAATAGCCAACAAATACTCCCTTTAGTGGATGAGGAGCTAGTTTAGATAGAGATGGAGTATAGTCTTGCACAAAGGCAGTGCATCCAAACACACAAGATGGTAAGGGAAAGAGAGAAGCATTGGGGAAAAGATGAGTAAGAGGATTTGCACCTCCCAAAGGAGAGGAAGGAAGCCGATTATGGAGATAAGTGGTTGTCATGTCGACATCAGACCACAAATAATGTGGAAACTTACATCTCATATGGTAAAGTGCGAGTGATATCAAGTAATATGTTGTGTTTTCTTTCTGCAACACCATTTTGGGAAGAAGTGTAAGGGCAAGTGGTTTGGTGAATGATTCCATGCTCAACACAAAATTATTGGAAGGCTGATTGAACGAGTTCTAGGGCATTGTCAGTTCGAATGACTTTTGGTGCGGTAGAATGTTAGGGTAATAATTTCTTGTGTAAATTGGTGAACAATGTCAAGAACTTGTCTACGGTCTTTTATGAGATATACCCAGCTGACTCGAGTATAATCATCAACAAAGACTATGTAATATAGTTGGCCCGAGGAAGAAGGAACTCGAGAGGGGCCCCAAACGTCGCAGTGAATCAAGTCGAAGGCACGGGAGGATGGAATAGAGTCACGAGTTGGGTAAGTCGAGTGATGATGTTTGCCCATTTGACACGACTCGCACACAAACTCAGTTAAAGATAACCATGGTAAGGTTTGCTTAAGTTTAGAAAGACAAGGATGGCCAAGTCTACGATGCCATAAAATAGAAGAAGTAGCTGAAGAGCTAGAAAAAAAAGCTAGCAGCCCAGAGGAAGGGGTGTCCGACACGAGCTCATAGATCCCACGACCATTCTCATGCCCCAAACCAATTCTCTGGCCAGTACGAAGGTCTTAGAAGACACAATGGAAAGGGTAGAAAATGGCAACACAATTAAGTGTATGGGTAATGGTACTAATAGAAAGAAGGTTAGTGGGAAATCCAGGAACATATAAAACATTATGTAGAGTAAGGGAGGGTGGTGGCGTACGACCCTCGTCGCCACCAAGGCATGACACTACGGCGCCAGAGGAGCCGACACCCGCACGCGTCCAGCCCCCTCGACAGGCGAAGATGAAGGATGCCGAGTTTCACTACACCAAGTGAGGACCTCATCTCGCCACGACACATTTCACAGGGCTCGCGCGCGCGGAGTTATCTTTCCAGTTTTATTTCATTATGAACTTTATTAGCCCGCACGTGTTTAAGCGGGCCTTTGCATATCTTCTTCTCTCCCCTTTAGGCTTTCGAGTGGGCTCTCCCCTTTTTCGGGATCCCATTCGTTAAGCCCTTCTCTTTGTGAACCTTTTTCTATTTTTCTATGATTATGTTAGGTGTGGGTTGTGGGCCTCAAGTGGGCCCTTTCCTCTCTCGGCCCACTATGGGCTCTATAAGAAGGGAAGGGACCCCCCCACAAACCCTAGCCGTCATTTGAAGAAAGAAAGGAGTGATCTCCCTCTCAAGTGGCTGCTCAAGGAAGAACCAGGAGGGAGACCAACCGCCGCTTCCGCCGCCGCCGCCACCACCGCCGCACCTCTACGTGCCGCCGCCGTGCCCGCCGCCGAAGCCGCCGCCTCCCCCTGCTTTGTTCCCAGGTTATCATCGTGCAGCCCTCCTGCCGCCGCCGCCGCCTCAGGCCGCCGCCGCCGCCGCCAGATCGCCGCACCACCACCTCCCTCTCCTCCACTCCCTCCATCTCCATCGTCCTGCCCCATCTTCCCCCTGCCCTCACGAACTGCCCTCCTTCCCGCATCCCTCCCTTCCAATTTTCTGCCCTGCGACCGTTCCACGATTCCCCCTCCTCTCCATTCCACTGCTAGAATTCCCCTCTCTCACCTTCAACTCCATGATCGTTCTTCCCCTTCCCCATCCTGAAAACCTCCGACGTGTGACGACGTCGTCATCCCTATCTGTTGCCATCATCGCCACCCCTTGCCCGACCAAACTCCCCCACCGTCATCCTCACGGCCTTCCCGTTTCCCTTTCATCGGCATCCCCGTCACCATCTTCCCCAACCCCTCGTCAACCTCGATGACCGTCCGCATTCCTTCGGACGAACCGTGTTCACGTCCCCCATCTTCTGAAATTTCCACATCCAAATTCCATTTCCCCGCTCTCCTGCAAATCCTGAAATCCGTGCTCACCTATTCTGTTCACGCCCGACCTACAGTCCAACCCATTTCCTCACCCAAATCGTGGGACGACGATTCGGTTCCGATCTGGAAAAATTTCGGCCGGGACGCACTTTCGGCCTCGACGAATTTCCGTGAACCGCCATTTCCGCCCGATCGCCTTCTCCAACCATCCCTACGTGCTGATCCCCGCCCTTCCGCACGACGCCCGTCGAACCAAAACAAAAACAAGGAAACCCGCCCCCGAACCAAGAACCCTCGCCAACCCCGCCCTCGCAATTCCCCATTCCCGGCCTTCCCAACTGTGCCGTGATTCTTTCCCCCTTGCGGCGCTTCTCCTTCTCTCTCTCCCTGACCACCACTTCTCTCCCCCCTCCCCAGATTACGTGTACCTACCTTCCTCCGCCCGAATTCGGCTTTCGGCGGGCTCTCCAATATTCGCTGTCCGACAGGGATCAATCCTGCCACTCTCTCTCCCCCCCTCGTCGGGACTTACCACCGACAGCTCGTGACTGACGCGACTCCACTCGTGCGGCTTTCCTGCTCCAACGACCACCAGCGCCACATCAATCGGATGGCCGCCCTGCATGCCTCAAACCGAACGTGAATCTACGCCCCTCCGGATTGATTTGCGTTCTTCCGACCCACTCCCCCGTGACCGGACTGTGCGCCGTTGCCCCGCGTGAACTTCCCCGGTACATCCCCGCTGCCACTACGACGCCTACCCGATTCCTCACCGCCGTCCATCCGGGCTGCGTACGACCGGCCTCCCCCGTCTCGACCGACCGGGCTCGCGCCCCGCAGGTTAGGCACACATTCCCCCCCCCCCTCCTTTACTTTGAAGTTTATATCTTCTTCAGTGTTTCCCGCACTTGTCTCCACCGCCATCGGAACGTAGGCTAGAAAGAGTGCTTAGACGACTTGATAGGGTTCTTACCGTGGCCCATCCCGTCGGGTTGACGGTCGAGCTCCCCTCGACGACTCATGACCCATCGTCCACGAGGACGTGGATCGGAAGGACTCCCGGACGAACACTACTCGGCACACCCCAGGGTCTACGGAGACGACGCCCGAGATGGCATTCAGCTTGATTGCATCATTAGTTTCTATCATCATATTAGATTCCCCTAGTTCATCCCTCATATCACGGTGTTAGATCGGTTTCACACCCGGTCCTGCATTAGAGGGAGTAGGTTTGGTCGATCCATACCCTTGAACAGAGCATGAACGACCATCTGCAATGGATACAGGTGGATAGGCGGTGGTAGGAGTAAGGGAGGAGAGGGTCGAAGGGGTTCTAGTCATATGAGTCGAAGCCCCCGAGTCAATAACCCATGACGATCTAGAAGCAAGAAAGGCATGTGTACATGAAGTAGAAGCCAAGTTAGCAGTCAATGTGAATGCTTGAGATTGCTTCCATGCTTCATATTCTTTTGGGGTGAAAGTCATTTGTATAGTTGGTTCGACTAGTGGCGTAGATATATTGGGAGGAGTCGAGCTCAGAGTAATAGAGGAAAACATAGCTTGAGCCCATCTAGGCTTCCCAAACTCCTTCCAGCACTTCTCTGAAGCATGAGTGGTCTTGCCACAATAAGTGCAAGGTATGAAGATTTGCTTGCCCTTAGTAGTAGGCCGAGGAGATGCCATCAAACCCAAAAAATAAGGCCTCGAAGAGGGTAATAGAAAGGGCAAAAGGGGCTCTGAAAGGCAATAACAATGTCCCGAGAGGGGCGGTAGCCAAGAAGGGCGGTGGCGGCAGCCCAAGAAGGGTGGCGGCGGCAGCCCAAGAAGGGTGGCAGCAACGGCCCAAGAAGGGCGGTAGAAGTGGCCCAATAAGGGCGACAATAATGGCCCAATAAGGGCCATAGCAGTGGCCCAATAAGTCCAGCAATAGTGGCCCAATAAGGGCAGCAGGGGAGAGGGGATACCTTTGGCCCTCTTGGGCTGTTGGCAAGAAAAGAAGAAGAGCAGTAGCAGCGACGACTTTAATTGAGCAGCGGCGGCAACACGAAAAAGAATTTAATTTAGGCTCTTATACCATGTGAATGGTAAAGCCCAATTATATTGAGTGAGTAAAGAAGAGATTACAAGCCTCTATTTATATAGAAGAAAGAGAGAAAGATAGAAATATAACCCATGTGGGACTAATATCCTTGAGCATGATAAAATATGAATACTTCCAAGGAGGTCACCCATCCTAGTACTACTCTCACTCAAGCACGCTTAACTATGAAGTTCTTATAAGAGCTAGTACAATACACCTTATAATGAGTTATATCTAAGACCTTCTAATGAGCTATATCTAAAAGGGACTACCTTTTTGTCTTAATATGTGCAGGTGACGTTATGTCGCGTGGAGCGTCTGATCGCGCGATTAAATCACGATTGTCGATCGTTGATAACATGCAATCTTAACATGATAAAACATGATTATTAATACAAAATAAGGCATAAAACATTCCATTTATATGCATGTTATCATACTTTGAGTGCATTTCTATCATTCCATGCAATTTTATGTTATAATCTCAAAATGTGTTAATTTAGGGTTAATTATGATGAATTAAAGATTAAATATTTTATAACTTATCTTTACTTGAGATTATAAGTGGTTTTTAAAGTTAAATAATAAGAGAAATCATTTTTATGAACATTCATTTAATTTTCTAAAGATAAAATCTTTAAGAAATGAATGTATTTTTGAAATAAGAATTAAATCTCTTGTTCTTTAAATAATATGACCTTTTAGAATGATAGATAATTAAATTTCAGATCAAATGAAAGAAATTTGGATTAATTTGGAGTTGTATTTTTGAAAGTTATGAATTTTCCAATTTTTAGGGATTTTTCCAGATTTTTCTGATTTTATTTTCGATTTAAAACGTTTAAAATAATTTTAAAAAATGATAAAAAGGGGGGCGATTTTTGCGCGGGTCCCACGTGGGTGCGACGAGGCACTATGGCCACGTGGCAGAGCCACGCAGGCCCACGCGAGAGCCTGCGTGGCGCGAGGATGACACATGGGCTGTATTTATATTTACTTTATATAGTTTAATAATATATATAGGTCTCCCGATTATCAAGAGACAAATTATTAAATTCACCTAATCGTCGCAATTTATAAACGCATCCCTCTCTCTTAATTTACTCCGTGTGGGACTAATCCACAGTTTATTTCAGGCAGGCGACGTGGCGGCATCACAAGCGTCGGATTGGCGGCGCCTTGGAAATCCGCGCGTCGATCGCGTGGACGTGCGGACCACCATTCAGAGATCACGCACGTGCCCTTTAAGACAAAGTTATAACGGCCACGATTTAATGCGATCAAACGCATCGCAATCGTCGGATCGCGATCCAATGGGCACCGTTTAATGCGTTTTATAAAGCAAATCGCGAGGATGCATCTGGAGCGTCCATCTGAGATCTGACAATCGCGATATATTCATAACAATTTGATTTGATGCGTTAAATCCGGACCGTTGATGCGGATTAAACGCATCAATCGGACGGTTATGCCCAATTTTTGCCTATAAAACGAAGTGTTCTTCGAAATTTTAAGATATTCTTGGAGGATTTTGCTTAATCGACCCATCTAAACCCTTCCTCTCTTGAATCTCTCACTTGTAATCGCTTCTAGACTCGATTCCGCGTCCACATAGTGATTAAAAGTGAGATTTCATCGATCGATCGAGGAGAATTTGTCTCTTGAACACCGATGTTCACGTTTGAATTTGCGGAATGAATAGCCGTCGATCCAGCGATCAATTGGATCGATTCGATCGTTATCTCAGGTTAGAAAACTTATTTTTCCTCTAATCTATTGTCATGTATCACCAATTTTTAGTTTAGGATCTTAATTTAGCTCAATTTTGTTTTCAATTTCAATTTATGTTCTTCGCGATTCCAAAAATTGTCCCACTTTACTCTTTGATTTCTCCGCGATTACTGATCCAAATGGAATGATTTTTGATTCTGTGGATAGATCTTTGAGTTATCTTTCTAAATCTACCATTTTTCCCTAATTTCTCACCTCAATTCATCGTCCAATTTGATCAATTTCCAAAAGATATCTCGAAAATACCTTAATTCCCTGTGGATTCGACCTTTATTTACCATTATGCCACTCAATTTGTTATAAATTCCCAAAATTGGTAAGTTCGGTATTATTTTTGACATGAGACTGTGTGAAATCGACGACCTCGCGGTCTCGTCTCGTCAATCGTCACTTAAGTAAAGGGGTACACGTCTCACTCTGGTTTGTGAGGGAATCATTTTAAAATGATTTAATCTCAGTCGTTCATCTAAGGAGTTATAACGGCTTAGATTAAAACTGACGAAACACATCTAGAGCATTAGATAAGATTAGATGGCGAGGGTTTCACGCGTTTCTTCTTCACGCAAGACATGAAAAAATCTCTGTGGTCCATCTTCAATCTAATGGGCATAATTTAAGTGTAACGATTCTCATACATGTGTTTCATCAGAGTAGTTGATCGAAGATTAAAACTCTGATCTGACAGTTACGCCCAATTCTCCTCATAAATTGAAATGTTCTTCGACGATTGATAACATGTTATTTATACACGAATTTACATGATTATTAATGCAAATAAAGGCATTAATTATTCCAAATGTATGCATGTTATCATATTTTAAGTATATTTCTATCATTTTGTATAATTTCATGTTATGATCTAAAAATACATCAATTTATAGATTATTATATGTAATTGAACATTATAATTTTTAATCCTATTTATATTTAAGATCATAATGATGTTTTCATGATTAAATAAAAGAGAAAAGATCTTTATTATCATTCATGTATTTTTATAGAATTAATTTAAGAAATACATAAATGTCTTAATTTAATTAATATTTAGTCTCTTATTATTTTAAGAATTTTACTTTTTATAATGATAGATTATTTAATTTATGATCCAACAAAACAAATTTGAATTAATTTGGAGTTATATTTTGAAAGTTATGAATTTTACAATTTTTAGGAATTTTCTAGAATTTTTCTGAAT
Organism: Lemna minuta; assembly: GCA_024174645.1. NCBI lineage: Eukaryota > Viridiplantae > Streptophyta > Magnoliopsida > Alismatales > Araceae > Lemna > Lemna minuta. The sequence goes on along the minus strand of CM044115.1, from coordinate 11,797,033 downwards.
TTATTAAAGTTTATTTTTTTGATTTTAAAATCATTTTAATTAATTAAAAATAGAGCAAAAAGGGGTGCATTTATCGCGCGGACCCACGTGGATGCGACATGGCACGCAAGGCCACGTGGCAGAGCCACGCGGACCCATGCGAGTGCTCTGCGTGGCACAGAGGTGACATATATATATCTTATATTTATTATACATAGATTATAGTACATATAAGCATTCCATAGAGGAACTCGCTAACCGCTATAATCCGCCTCACCTTATAAAACCCGATGAATCTCCTTCTTTTTCTCCGTGTGGGACAATGTTCCCTTCTTTTATTTTCTTTTCAAGGACGTGTGGCACAGCGTGGAGCGTTGGATCCAATTCACGAGAAATGACGCGCGTCGATGCAGTGGACGTGTGGTCCACCCGATCTTCAATCACGCACGTGGTGTAAAATTGACTTAAGTGAAGTCATCGTAACCGTCCATCTCCAGAGTTATAACGGCTGAGATGTATCGCGATCGGTGGACTCCTCGATGTATTAAGATCATTGGATGAAGATCCAACGGGTGATCAAAAGCGACACGCCTCCTCACACGATCAACATGGTTGCATCTCAACCCTACATCGCCGATCGAACAGTCATCAAGTAGAAACATCGATTCGCCAAAGGACGCCCCATCCTGACTGTTAATCGCGATGCGTCCGTTAGATCAATGGTTACGCCCAATTTCTCTTTAAATTAGAGTGTTCTTCGAACGGAAAAACTCGCCCTTGAATTTTCGAGATAATCGAACTATTTAGACACCAAAATTTGAGCGCCAATGGATTTCCTTGCGTCCTTGACTCATTTCCGTGTCCAAGGAGTGCTTGAAATCAGAATTTGATCGAGAGATCGAGGAGAAATCACATCTTGAACTTCAACTTCATCTTTGAAAATGCATAATGAAAAGCCATGCATCCGGCGATTAATTGGATCATTTTGAAGGCTAATTTGGGTTAGATTGCGTGTTTTCATCTTAATCTTTTATCATTTAGTGTTAATTTTACATTTTAAATCATAGATTAAGTTTAATTTCAGTTTAATTTTGGTTTTAAATCATTTTCACGATACGAATTTTCTTCCATTTTCAAACTTCGATTACTCTGCGAATTCTCATCCAAATCACTCGATTTTTGATTCCGTGGATTTTCAATTGAGTTATCTTTCTTAATATCATAAATTGCCCAATTTCTAATCTCAATTCGTCGTCCGATTTGATCGAATTTCAAAGATATCTCTCAAAATTCCCTAATTCTCCATGGATTCGAGCCTTATTTACCATTATACCCTTATATTCGTGAATTAATATTTAATTTGGCAAGTTTGGAATTTTTTTTGACACTATATCATGTGTATTCAACGATCATACAATATCGTTTTGTCAACGATGTAAAATCATGCTTTGATTTTTCGAGTAATCGAACTGTCTAGACACCACAATCCTTGAATCTCTTGATTCTCTTCGACTTGTAGATCAATTTTTGTATCCAAGGAGTATTTTAAAGTGAGATTTCATTGAGAGAAACAGGGAGAAATCGATTTTTGAATGCCAATGATCATCTTCGAATTCGTGGAATGAAAAGCCTCTGATCTAGCGAGCAATTGGATCAATTCGAGCGATATCTTGGGTTAAAAATCGTGTTTTTGTCCTAATCTTTCTTCTTATAACATTATATTTCAATTTTGAATCGTAGATTAAGTCAATTTCAATTTTTATTTCAGTTTTTTGTTATCTTTTCGTTTAGAAATTTTCTATCTGATTCGCTTGTCGATTTCTCCTCGAATCTTGATCCAAATTCTATGATTTTTTTATTATGTGGATTCACCTTCGAGTTATCTTTAAAAAAATATCAAAACTCTAATTTCTCATCTCGCGTCATTGCCCAATTTGATCGAATTTTAAAGAATGCATAAAAAATACCTTAATTCTCCCGTGGATTCAACCTTTATTCACCACTATACTCCTTAATTTGTGATTAATCTTTAAAATTGGTGAGTTTGATAATTATTTTGATATGTGTCCACGTGTTTTCAATGATCTCGTGGATTCGCTTTGTCAAGAACAACCACAACTAAAGGTGCCCATATTAGCCTTGTAAGAATTCTCTCATTTCTTCTCTTTCTCTCTTGGTCAAAAGCTTTGAAGAGGAGATCCAATCATCTGGTAATCGTATAAATACTGCAAAAGGCTAGACACTTAAATAGTTTTAAGAACTCCTTCAAGTAAACCTTTTCAGTATGTTTTCTCATCTATAAATATAAGATGATAGGATCATCTATTCTTGATGCTTCGGTATTATAAATATCGTATTCAATGTATTCCACTGCACTCGATGCTCTGATCAAAATTTTGAAAGACTTATCGACCTCAAAAACCAAGAATCTTGATATCCACCATTTTCCTAGTTTCATGTATCTATAAATTCATTCTCATGTTCTTGTTTGAGTAGTCATCTCTTGATCTTTTCCATGTCTTCATTGTCTTGTTACTTCACCAAATCATTAAGCAAAAAAGGTTTGTATCTAAAAGACAAAGAAAATAAACAGATAGGACAATAACTTCCAAAATTCTCATTGAAATAAAGAAATAGTACCTATGGAAGTGAACATTGAATTTCAAAGATTCTAGGAGGGTCACAACAAAAATGCCCAAAGAAGAGAAGTGATGCAAGGAGAAAGTTTATCCTTGCATAATCACATATGCCCATGCCATTTTTATATCTTAAAAGTAATCCTCTTCATGATTTATAAGTTTTGAATAAGCGTGGATAATTATTAAAATGTGGAGGGTGAATAAAGTTTATGCTCATTAAAGTTAATAGGAAAGTCAAGAGCATATAGTTCAAAACATTCCCTTAGAGGCAAGCAATGCAATTCTAGAAGCAAGGTCATCAAAGAGAATCAGGGAAAAACCAAAGTATCTCATAATACTCATCATTGGAGGATGCTAGCAATACAAAAAAATTTAGGTTTAAAGTATAAACCAAGCTAGAATGACTAATATTTGGAAATGAGCATTGAAATGACATCTACGAAGAAGATTTATTGTTGTGAAATGAAAATGAATGGCATACAAACCAAAATATAATGCAAAGAATGCAAAATCAATTTAGGTCTTTTTTTGAATTCAAGACATGATGTTCCCAAATTATTCTTTCATGGAAAAATTTGAGTAAAACAATCAATCGTTCGATATTTCTTTAAAAAAAAACCTCTAAAGGAATGCATCCAAAACAGGTCTAGGCATAGGACTTGACTAGGGAATGGCAATCGGTGATCAGATTGACGCGATGGGATCAGATTGTGTGGTCAAGCGAGTTGATCCGATCATTGATCTCGTTGAGTTGGGTTTCCATCAATCAGCGATCAAAACCTACTCAGCAAGGGAGTGATCAATTCTGTAATTGATCAGCAGTCTGAACATGGGCTATTTTTGTCAATCTTTTAAAGTTAAATCCTATTCATTTCAAATTTTTGGCCAAATTATCAAGTGTGATCATCAATCTGATCAACAATCATTGATCATGATCAAATAACTGATCATCGAAGTGATCGATCAGATCATCAAAGTGATCAACACCCACTGATAATATCAAAGATCAACCTTGGTTGATAGTCAACTCCATGGATTAACCAAAGACCACGATCACAAGGATTATGAATGGATTGCCATTCCCTGATCTTGGCTTCTCTGTAAAACATTAAAAAAAATTAGTATAATCAGAGGGCAAAGAAGACATCTAATTTACTATATTTAGAGCAGGATTTTGTGGAAGGTGTCATTGCAGTTGAACATGTACACAATTTAAAATGTTACAAGGTCTACAAGTCACACGCCAAGACAAATTACAGATCAGAGAACATTGAGATAAGGAAAAACGGCTGGTGCAGAAACTGGCTCAAATATATCAGAAACACCTCACCTGGAGAGAGAGCGGGAGGGAGAAGAGAGAGAAAATGGGGGAGGGTTCGAAGAGACAGGGAACAAGAGAGAGAAAAAGAGAGAGAAGATTATCAGACGCCTAACTCCTAGAGGACGCAAGAACATGGCAAATAGCCCACTTGAGAGAGAGGGAGGGAGGAAGAGAATAAGACAGATAAGGCGGGGAGGAGAGAGAGCTGGACCTCTTCCCTGCAAAGAAAATAAAGGCGCAATGCATAAATCAATTCAAGAACAGTAACTAAAAGGGGGGGAGAGAGAGAGAGCATAAAACGTATAACCCTTAGTGAAGATTCCTAAGGATTTTTTTCCTGGATAGCACAACAGCCCACTTCATGAGTGATGTTGAGAGAGAACGAGAGATTCGAGAGAGAGAGAGAATGTAGCACATCTAGGAAAGAAATCAGGGACTTCCATTGGCAAAGAACGCCTCCATTTAATAGATATAGACGAAATCAAGGACATTTCATCTACAAAACAACTCACTTAGACAGAGAAAGACAGAAAGACACGGAGAGAAAGAGACAGAGAGACACAGACAGAGAGATCGACAGGAGAGAGTATAGAAAAGCACCAAACCTCCTAGGGAAGAAATCAAGAACATTCCATCGACAAAACAACCCATTGAATAGAGAGAGACTCACAGATAGATAGACACTCAGAGGAGAGGAGAGACAGAGGGAGAGCACTGACCTAATAAGTGTCATTCCCCTCCAAGAAAACCACCCTTCAATCAACAGGGTTTATCTGCGCTTGCGGGCGCAACCGTCCCTTCAACCGTGGTGATAGTTTCACCTCTCCGGAGCTTTGCCGGAGTGGAGATCTCATCCTCTGCTTCGGCGTGCTCACTGATCTTGCCCTCGCTCTTGCTGCCTCAGTTGCCGCCATATAACTTGGAAAAGCCGGAGAACTTGTCACTGATTCATCATCTCTCATGAAACTCCTTGATTTAATTGTCATCTCCTCCCAGTTCATGTTCTGGTTCTTCACCCACTGATCCAGCCAGCTTGACCGATGCCCACTTCGATTCAACTCCATGTCCTCTGTCGAGCACACAGATCTTCTTCTAGGGTACACGATCTTCTGGAGAAACATTTCAGCTCTGATCAAGAATTTGTGGAGGAATCGGTGATCTTTCTTTCATTCTATCTGTCAGTCAAGAAACCCATCTATCTATATAGCTATCTATCTATATATCTATATAACAATCCATCTATCATTCTATTATATAATTTTCTTTTGTTTACCTGGTTTGAGGAAGCATATTCCATGGCTTTGTCTCTCCTTGATGCCGCCTCTTGCCTGTGGGAGATGAGTGCCATGATCTCCTCTTTGGACAGAGAACTGCTATTCCAGCTCCTTTCCAAACCCTGGTCCCCCCAAATCGATCTATCAGAGAGATTAAGAGAGAGAAGAGGAGAAACAGATCTGGGGATGAGATCGAACCTTGATACTTGAATATCTCCTGTGAGTGTGGCCATTGATCTCCGAGCGACGATCTTCAGAGATTTGAAGACGATGAGAGCGCACCTGCTCTTGGATCTTGACGAGAGATTGAAGGCTGCGGAGAGTTAAGGTAGTTTGCCGCCTTACTGCTCGTCCACGAACCAGAGCTTGGAGCTTGACGATGGCTTTAAGAGCTCTTAAAGCCTTCCTTGCCTGCAAAGTACGAAGGAATATGATCTTGAAATGAATATAAATGAATTGTCCACTATAAGCTGTCATTAATCACATAAAGTGATTTTGTTAACTAAATGAAGGGGATAAAACATCTCAAAATGAGTTCATAAGAGATGATAGAGACTTGCCAATAACAAGATATATGATTGGCGTATTTGTAATCATAAATGAGGGGATAAGATCAACCCCTCGTGTTTACTCAGAAGACTTCAATCCTGTTCTTCATGGAAGAAGATTCACAATAAGTTCTACAATTGGATCTCTTGCCTAGGGTTTTGGAAAATTAGGGTTTCTGTCTCAGATAGATAATTCTTACCAGATAGCCACGGAATGCAGTCTGGATTTTGATCGCCGCCATTTCACGAGTTTTCCGGTAGATCGGGGGAGCTCCAGTGAGGCGGACAACAACAGCAGCAGCCTGTGCAGCTGCAACAGCCGCCTCAGCTGCCGCTGCAGTGGCAACAGCCACTGCCATGGCACGCTTACTCTGCTCCTCCTCAACATCCTTCATCGACTTCACCTTCCTGGATGAGACCCCAGGCATGGTGATTGCTCGCCTGGATCGGATCTTTGTGAAAAACCATGGTTTCCTCTTCTGCTTCTGGAATTTGGATCACAGCATGTCTGAGAGTTCGAATTTGACCTAGGGTTAGCAGTCCTGCAGAATTTACCTTTTCCTTTTTGCTTTTGTCGTCGGAGGCAAAGAGTTTCTTCACCACCTCAATCCAGCTCCTCCTCTTTCCCATGACTGGAGCTCGTCACATTGTATTTGTGCTACTGGAGATGGAGCAAAGAGGATAAAATTAACAGATCAGATAGGAACAAAACGAGTGATCAAACTATTTTATTCATGTGATTAATCTAACCAGATCTAGCTCCGAATTGCAATCTAAAAAGGGAGACTAGGTTATTTTTGGTAATCCAGAAGTAGAGCCAGGAGGATCAGATTCAATAGTTCAAAAGGAAAGTCTAGGAGCAAAAAGAGGATCATGTCATTTTATTCAGGCGATTAATATAGCCAGCTTTAGCTCAAAACAGAGTTGAAAAGAACATTAGGGTCGTCTGAAGTAATCTAGAGGTGGAGCAAAGAGGGTTAAATTTAACAGAGTGAAAAGAATGTCCAGCAACAAAAAGAGGGTCGGTTAATTTCATTCAGACAATCTATCTAACAAGATCAACGTCCGGATTGATCTAAGTTATTTGAGAGCAAGGAGAATCGAATTTCCCAGATCAATGAAAAACCAAAAAGGGGATCAAGTCATTTTTATTCAGGAGATTGATCTGAAAAGATCTAGCTCCAAATCTAATGAATCAGATCATTTGCAGTCTTCTGGGATGGAGCAAGAAAAATCAAATTTAACAGATTAACAAAGGAATAAAGAGATGATCAATTTGCGTCCAGTAAGAAGATATCAGGCCGTTTTAGGTAATGTGAAGATGGAACAACCAGAATCAGCTTCCCTATAAAAAAAAAGGATATCTGGCAACACATTGAAGATCAGTCATTTCAATCTAACCAGATCTATGTCCAAATTTCAGTCTAAAAAGGGATTTAGATCATTTCAGGTGATCTGGAAAGGGAGCACGGAGAATTAGACTTCACAAGTAAAAAATACTATCGGAAACAAAAAGAAGATCGGTCATTCTAATCTAACGAGATCTAGCTCCAAATTTAGGTCGTTTTAGGTGATCTGGAGATGCAGCAAGAAGAATGAGATTTTTGCATTTTTGATAATGTGGAGATGGAGTAATGAGCATTATATTTTACACAGAAAAAAAAAATGTGTAGGAACAAAAAAAAAATCAGCCGTTTTATCACGCCAGATCTGTCTTCAAATTGCATCCTAGAAGGAGATATAGGTCATTTACGACGCCCTAAAGTCTGAACTCCCAAATTCAGCGTTCCAACGATAACAAATACAAATCGAGGAGAACAGATCGAAATCCACGAAAATGCCGAGGAGGAATTGACAAGAAACAGCGACGCAACAGATTTCTGCCTAAAACTTGGAGAAAAGCGAGAACGAGAAGTATAAAGCAATCGCCGTGAAAAGAAAAAAATATATATACGGGAAGCTTACCAAAGTAGAGAGAACGCATACGAACCCGACGATCCGATCGCTTGAGTCTGCAAAAAAAGAAAAAGAAAGTAGAGAGAGAGAGAGAGAGAGCAAGAGTACAGAGAGGAAGACGGGAGTCTTCTGGAACAAGATGGGAAAATGGTGCCAGTTAGCCATCTCCACTTGCGATATACCACGGAGGCACGGACAGTCTGGCCTCTGTCTCTCTAAGACTCTATCTCTCTCTCTCTCTAGCACTCTGTCTAATCTATCTCTCTCTCTCTATCTTTGTCTTTCTGTTTTTGAATGACAATCTTTATCATTCTCTCTCTATATTTCTATCTCTCTCTCTATCGATCTTTCTCCCTCTCTCTCTCTTTAAACCTGTATCTCTCTCTAGCTCTCTGTCTAAAATCTATCTATTTATCTCGCTATCTGTCTATGCCGATATATGTTTTTATTTATCCATCCATCAATCCCTCTGAATCTATCATATGTCTATCTATCTATTCATCTATCCATCTAACAATTTCTCTCTATCTTTTTTTACCTGTTTTTGAATGTTGTATAAAACATATGTCTATCCATCAATTAAACATTCTATCTATCTTTCTATCTCTCTCTCTAGCTCCCCGTTGAGTATCTATCTATCGATGTGAACATAAAATATGTGCCTATCTATCTGTCCTCATCTATCTAACTATTTATCTATCCATCTATCAATTTAACTCAATTCATGTCTCTATCTTTTTTACCTGTTTTTGAATGTATCTATCAATCTCTCTAACATTATATCTATCTACCTATCTTTCTCCCTTTGATGTATATCTATCTATTTATCCATCCATCTCTCTCTCTATCTCTTTACATGCTTTTGAATGTAAATATAAGTGTCCATGGATCTATTTACCACCCTACCCATCTGCCTATCTCTATCCATCTATTGATCTATTGATCTATCTATCCATCCATCCATCTCTCTATCTATCTTTTAATCAATTTATCTATGAAGGAAAATAGATCAAATGATTCTCTCTATACCTCTATTTGACTACCCGTCTATCAATCACTGTCTACCTATCTAAATCAGTGAAAATATAACGTACATCCGTCTATCCCTCTCTTTCTATTTCTGAAGTTAGATCATCTCTCTCTCCTTCAACTCATAGATACATACATATATATATATATATATATATGTATGTATTTATAGAGAGAGAGATATTGTTTGTATCTATCTATATCTCTCTCAGTCTATGTATATATCTGTATCTATCAATTGATCAATTGATCGATCTATCTCTCTGGGTATTTATCTTTATCTCTATCTCTTTATCTACAATTCGCTCTGAAGGTAAAGAGGAATCATCAGATAATAATAAAAACTGACGGGTAATTTAGTCATTGCCTTCATTCCGAAGGAGTTATTTCTGAAGTAGAAACTAGGCTAATGAGGGACTGCCGTTGCAGATCGAACGTGACTTCACCCTTGGCAGCACGTGGAGAGAGAGAGAGATAGAGAGAAATTATGAGGTCATCTCTCTCTCTACCTCTCGCTCTCTCTCTATCACTCTCTCTCCTTTTCTGTCGTCTCTCGGTGTTTATGTTTTCTCTTTCTAAACTAAATATGGGCTTTCGCCTACTCTCATTATGAAAGTCAACTGTATGTCTCTTCTGCTGCTCTCCCACTCTCTCTCCTCTGTGTTTATGTTTCTCTTTCTACTTATGGGCTTCACCTACTCTCATAATGAAAAATGAACTGTATGTTTCTACCGTTGGATGCTGTTTCTCTCTCCTATTCTCTCTTTCTACTTTGGGCTCGACCAACTCTCATTAAGAGAAGTCAACTATCTGGTTGGATTGCTCTCTCTCTCTCTCTCTCTCTCTCTCTCTCTCTCCCTCCACCCTTTTCTCCCTCTTTCTGCTTTTGGGTTTCTCGAACTCTCGTGTTGAAAAGTCAGCTATCTCCTACTCCTGAACGCGCTCTCTCTCTCTGTCCTGTCTGTTCTCTCTCTTTCTACTTCTGGGTTTTTTCTACTCTCGTTATGGAAAGTAAACTGTCTCTCTCTCTCTCTCTCTCTCTCTCTTCTATCTATCTATCTCTCTCTCTCTCTTCTGTACTTTCTCTTTCTACTGATGCAATTTCTCTACTTTCGTTATGAAAAGTGAACTGTCTGGACTCTCTCTCTCTCTCATCTCTCTCACCCTCGATTTCTCCTCACGGGCACCCTCTATTTTCATTATTGAAAGTCAACTATCTCTTTCTACTGATTGAGTCTCTCTCTATCTTCCTCTCTCAATTCTTCCGTCATTTCCTCTCTCTAAGCTGTCGCTGTCGCTGTCGCTGTCGGCTCAATTCTCTCTCTAAAATAATACCCTCTCTCCCTCTAAAAGAAATTTCTTCTATTTTAGCCAATTAAATGGGAGCGCAAAAAAAGATTGACAGTTTACTTTATCGAATTAGATTTGATAATTACTGAGAGAATAATAATAAATAATTGCAAAGTAATGTGGCAATTGTCTTCTTGAGCAAGGAGTTTTCTGTAAAAAAGGAACTCAGGGTACTTTGACTGAGAAATTTTTTATGTGTTTCACGTGGAAAAGAATATACCTGCGTCAGAGAAATATTATTTTATCGTAATTAAAAAAAACTTAATCGGAAAGTACGTTCACAGTGTGCGACTGTGCTGGCAGATAGCGCTTGAAAGCGCCGGGGTGGAGGAGAGAGAGAGTAGGATCTCTCTCTCTCTCTCTCCTCTCTCTCTCTCTACCTTATCTTTATTTCTATTACTCTAATTCTATTTCTAATATGTTTCACTTATAATATCTCTCAGAATAATTCTATCTCAAGAAGCATAATCTGCCGTATAAAATTGCCCTTTCTCTCTCTAGAAAATTATTTGCTAGATCATCCTCTATCTCTCTCCATTGTATCAGTACGTCTAGTTGTCTAATTCTATTTCTAATCCACTGCGCTAATAACATGTATTGACAAAATTCTACCTCGAGAAGCATAATCTTGAAAATAAAATTATACCCTTTCTCTCTCTAGAAAATTATTTGCTAGATCATTTTCTATCTCTCTCCATTGTATCATATGTCTATTTGTCTAATTCTATTTCTAATCTATTGTGCTAATAATATGTCTCGACAAAATTCTACCTCTAGAAGCATAATCTTGCAGATAAAATTATGCCCTTTCTCTCTCTAGAATTTTTTTTGTCGATCATTATCTCTCTCCCTCTTATGTTGTATGTCTAGTTGTCTAGTTATATTTCAAATATATTGCACTAACTAATCTCTCTCTACATAACTCTATCTCAAGAAGCATAACGTTAGCAAACCAAATAATGCTCTTTCTCTCTCTAGAAAATTGTCTCGTGGAAAAGTATACTCGAATGTTAGACGAGAATTGATGGTCCACAAGTATGTTGAGAGAGAAAGTAATTATGGTATCTTTAAAAACCCTAATGACTGACTCTATCAATCATGATGATGGTACCCTAAAACGGATATGATGCTCTCTCTCAAACTTGATGATATATGGATGAAACCATGACTAGATGCTCATTTATGATAAAAAAAAAGCAATCAAAAATGAAAATGTGTCAGTGGTAACAAAGCAAGAAAGACGCAATTTTTTTGCCAATGTTTGGCGAATCACGAAGAACACTCCAAAATGATCATGCTACGTGTCTATATTCTTGGATATTAAAATGATTTAATATTATTTTAAAAAATGTATCAAATTTGTATCACATGCCATGTATCATTTAATTGGTATAGACCAATCTTTAGATATGTCATTTATATCAAATTATAAAGTCACATGTATATATATCCATGTTCCTCTTGTCATACTTTTTTTTTCATATGTGGATATTCATCTTGTAATCCACATAGATACACACATAATCAAATAAGAATGATCAGCCATTTTGGTTTCATTTTTGTGCTTAATCTCATGGTTATAAACACATACACGTGCATGTAAAAGTATGACATCATGTGCATACATAAAAAGTATGTGCTTATATACATGTTTATCCCTATCTCTCTATCCTCAGTCATCATGTCTCTCTCTTGTTCTCCATATTTGTGTATTTCCATACATTAATCTCTCTCTCTCTCACTCTATTAGATCTCTAAATATTTACCTAATTCTCTACCTCTCCACTAGATCCTGATAAACTTATATAATTATTTTTATATTAATATATTTACTCCCATGTGAAATTTATACTGTACTTCTCTTTCCCTCTCTTCCTCCCTCAGCATATTTCTATATCCCTCTCTCTCTTGAACCCTAAATATTCTCTTATTCTCCAGATACATACATAAATAGTATGCTTATCTAACAACCATGATCATATAACTATCGTCAAACATAACATCACAAGCCGTTTTTTATGCATCAGATATTTTTTCAAGGGTAATAAAGCATGTTCTATGCTATGCTCATCAATTTTTACTAAATTTATGTAAAATTCAATCATGTTATCTCAAGGTCAAAGCTTCTATTTTTCCCATGCATTACTTCTCTCGAAAATTCATAAATAAGTTCAATAAAGGTGCATAGTATGAGAACATATTTCGGCGATTTGTGTAGAATTTGGGGGCGAAATCTTAAAAAAGGGATTTGATTGTCCAACATGAAGTAAGAATAGATCAAAATACTTGCCTAAATTAGAAATATAATCATAATGATGGAATCATGGTCATGATTCAAACCAGGTATCAACGCTGATCAAATTCAATGAAAAATTTGCCTTATGATCGACATTCTTGGATTCATTTATAGATGTCTTGAATATTTGAATAAGTAGATTACACCCCTCTGCATTAATACAAGTGAAGAAAATGTGGTCTAAGATTTCCCCTGTTTCTCCTTTTTATAGATTCCTCTCTCTCTCTCTCTCTCTATCTCTTCCCTTTTTAGACTAGGAACCCTTGAGGGGTCCAGCTCTTTTAAATGGTCCGGCCCAATATCTCTTTGACCCAATCATGGTAACTTGGCACGTGCAAATAAATAATTTTAATCTCCTAGGAGCAATATATTGAAATGGGATCAAAGAATAGTTTCTTGAAAATAGCTGGCCCAACAATTCCCGTTGTGGGCCGGGCCTTATCCGTTTTAACCTTTTTAGGCCCATATCTGGGGGCAAAAACCTCCAAGTCGGTTAGGCGGCAAAATAAAAAGGGTTAATTTCATAAAAAAGTCTAAACTTTATCAAATGTACCAGATATGAGTCCAACCTTTTTTTTTTGTCAGATATAAGTCCGAACTTTTCAAAGAGTCCAGATATGAGTCCCGCTGCTGACGTGGACAATGCGAATTGGGTAAACATGATATAGTGGCACGGTTTTGTCCACGTGGGTGCCACGTTTCGTCCACCTACCTCTCTCCCTCTCTCTCTCTCTCTCTCTCTCTCTCTCTCTCTCTCTCTCTCTCTCTCTCTCTCTCTCTCTCTCTCTCTCTCTCTCTCTCTCCCGCCCTCCCTCCCTCTCTCCCTCCCCTCCCTCCCTCCCTCCCCCGCCTCTCTCGCCCGCCCTCCCTCCCCTTTCTCCCTCCCTCCCCCGCCTCACTCTCCCGATCTCCCTCCCCTCCCTCCCTCCCTCCCTTCCTCCCCCCACCTGTCTCGCCCGCCCTCCCTCCCCCCGCCTCACTCTCCCGCCCTCCCTCCCCTCCCCCGCCTGTCTCACCCTCCCTCTCTCTCCCGCCCGCCCTCCCTCCCCCTCCCTCCCTCGCCTGTCTCGCCCGCCCTCCCTCCCCTTCCTCCCCCGCCTGTCTCGCCCGCCCTCCCTCCCCTCCCTCCCCCGCCTGTCTCGCCCGCCCTCCCTCCCCCGCCTCTCTCGCCCGCCCTCCCTCCCCTCCCTCCCCCGCCTGTCTCGCCCGCCCTCCCTCCCTCCCTCCCTCCCTCCCTCCCCCGCCTCTCTCTCCCGCCCTCCCTACCGTCCCTCCCTCCCCCACCTGTCTCGCCCTCCCTCTCTCTCCCTCCCGCCCTCCCTCCCCTCCCTCCCTCCCCTCCCTCCCCCGCCTGTCTCGCCCGCCCTCCCTCCCCTTCCTCCCCCGCCTGTCTCGCCCGCCCTCCCTCCCCTCCCTCCCCCGCCTCTCTCGCCCGCCCTCCCTCCCCTCCCTCCCCCACCTGCCTCGCCCGCCCTCCCTCCCCTCCCTCCCTCCCTCCCTCCCCCGCCTCTCTCTCCCGCCCTCCCCTACCGTCCCTCCCTCCCCCCACCTGTCTCGCCCTCCCTCTCTCTCCCGCCCACCCTCCCTCCCTCCCCTCCCTCCCTCCCACGCCTCTCTCCCACGTCAAGGGAGAATGCATGACGTCGTCTTCAACGGTGAATTAAGAGAAACGAAGAGGTGATTGAAACGAAGATAATACTCGAGAGCGGTAAATATTACTGATAAGGGAAGTGAAAAGTGAAATTCACCGATTAAACTTAAAAGAGAATTGTAGTAGTTGAAACTTGAAAAGTTTGAAGGGGAAGACGGGTTCATAGATAGGTTGATGGAGAGGCGGGAGCAGAGTGTGGTTCATTTGGGTTTTAATAAACTGAAGATTACGGGAAATAGAGAGCGAAGGAGAAGTTGGGAGTAAAAGATGGGGTGATATACTGAGGTAGCAGAAGGCGGGAGTGGATAGGAAATAGATGAGGCATGCACGTTCGGAATTAATTATCACGTTCGGTTTCGCATGCACGCCGCTGTACTTCGCCTCCCTCTCTCTCTCTCTCTCTCTCTCCCCCGTATTTCCACGGTCTCTCTCGCGACGTCTCCTCTCCCCCTTGCTCTCCGGCACGCGCGCGCGGAAAGCAGAAAGGCGTCTCCTTTCTACCACAACGGTAGCGACGAGGAAGAAGAGCGCAGCCTCACCAACGAAGACAACAACGCCGAGGATCTCCTGGGGAAGCCCAAGAAGATTCTTCTCTGGCAGCACATGAAATGGACGGACGATATGGTCCGTCTCCTGATCTCTACCGTTGCATCCGTTGAAGACGACGACATGCATTCTCCCTTGACGTGGGAGAGAGGCGTGGGAGGGAGGGCAGGCGAGAGAGGCGTGGGAGGGAGGGGAGGGAGGGCGAGAGAGTGAGGCGGGAGAGGGAGGGAGGGGAGGGAGGGCGGGAGAGTGAGGCAGGGGGAGGGAGGGAGGGAGGGGAGGGCAGGGCGAGAGAGGCGTGGGAGGGAGGGCGGGCGGGAGAGAGAGAGGAGGGCGAGACAGGTGGGGGAGGGAGAGACGGTAGGGAGGGCGGGAGAGAGAGGCGGGGGAGGGAGGGAGGGAGGGAGGGAGGGAGGGAGGGGAGGGAGGGCGGGCGAGACAGGTGGGGGAGGGAGGGGAGGGAGGGCGGGCGAGACAGGTGGGGGGAGGGAGGGGAGGGAGGGCGGGCGAGAGAGGCGGGGGAGGGCGGGCGGGCGAGACAGGCGGGGGAGGGAGGGGAGGGAGGGCGGGCGAGACAGGCGGGGGAGGGAGGGCGGGCGAGACAGGCGGGGGAGGGAGGGGAGGGAGGGCGAGCGAGACAGGTGGGGGGGAGGGAGGGGAGGGAGGGCGGGCGAGACAGGCGGGGGAGGGAGGGGGAGGGAGGGCGGGCGAGACAGGCGGGGGAGGAAGGGGAGGGAGGGCAGGCGAGACAGGCGGGGGAGGGAGGGGTGGGAGGGAGGGGAGGGAGGGCGGGCGGGAGAGGGAGGGAGGGCGAGACAGGTGGGGGAGGGAGGGACGGTAGGGGAGGGCGGGAGAGAGAGGCGGGGGAGGGAGGGAGGGAGGGGAGGGAGGGCGGGCGAGACAGGCGGGGGAGGGAGGGGAGGGAGGGCGGGCGGGAGAGAGAGGGAGGGTGAGACAGGCGGGGGAGGGAGGGAGGGCGGGGAGGGAGAGAGAGGAGAGAGAGAGAGAGAGAGAGAGAGAGAGAGAGAGAGAGAGAGAGAGAGAGAGAGAGAGAGAGAGAGAGAGAGAGAGAGGGAGAGAGGTAGGTGGACGAAACGTGGCACAAAAAAAAAAGTTTGGACTCATATCTGGTACATTTGATAAAGTTTAGACTTTTTTATTATATTAACCCAAATAAAAACTATAACTGAAAATCATGTGAGAAAAACATTATTCTCCACTTTGAAGCTGCTTCATCTCGATTTCAGTAGATTTTTAAACCTTTTTTTTTTCTCCATCTCATTATTTCTTGTTAGAATCTATCATCTGGGTTTTTCCAGATTTGGAAATTACTTATACGTTTCGAAATTTCTTCCTGCTTTCGTCATCTGTTTTGCGTGATTACTAATGCTCATTTATAATGGTTTTACCAAATTTTATTTGTAATGCTTAAATTTTGAGCGTACGGGGAAGCAGCAGGAAATCGATCATGTGATCTATTGTAATCGGATACTAAAAAAATTGAGATTTTTAATTCTATTATCACGTGATGACATTTAATTTGGCTATTTTTCTTTCCGCGGCGACGAAATTTAATAAGAGAACTGCGGGGAAGAAGAAAATAGCTTAGATGAGTCTTCTGATCTTTCAGAGTCGATTGAAGAAACTAAAATTCTGATGCCGGTATTTTCAAAGACACTAAAATTTACTTCTCCTTACACTCCATTGAAGATGCCAAATTTCTGTTATTTTTTATTGGATTTATTGCTCCCAGGAGTCAGAAAACTCCACTTAATTGAAGATACTAACATATATTTCTGGAAGCTTTGATCCCTTATTTTTATGGATTTATTGCTTCCATGAGTCTTCTGATCCATCAGGGCCTATCTCTCCCCTCACAGTATTGAAGATACTCACTAATATTTCTGGGATTTTTCATCTCTCGTTTTATTTGAATTTATACTCTCCAAAGTCTTCTGATCTAGTTGGAGTAAAAATTACGGATTCTAATTACAGATGATCCTTTTCTTCTTATCTTAATTGGAGCTATTGCTCTTATCCAGATCTTCAAACACTTTTTAATGTTCAGTAAACAAAATAATAATCTTAGTATTTCAGAATAATATTTTATTTTCCCTTAATCATTTAAGAAATATCTTTGTATCATTTGATCATAATTCAGAATCGTGTTTCATTTATCCCATAATCATTTTAGACATTTCTGTGTATCATTTGATCATAATTCAGAATCGTGTTTCATTTATCCCATAATCATTTTAGACATTTCTGTGTATCATTTGATCATAATTCATAATCATGTTTCATTTATTCCGTAATCATTTATGAAATTTGCGCGTATCATTGATCGTAATTCAGAATCATGTTTTCTTGTCCCATATTCACTTTAGAAAAGTCTTTGTATCATTTGATCATAATTCAGAATCATGCTTCATTTTCCCATAATCACCTGAGAAATTTATTTTTATCATTGATTATTTTAAAAATATCGCATAACCATTTAAAAATTGTCCTTGTATCATTTGATTATAATTCAGAATAATTTTTTATTTAAGAATCACTAAATCAATATTTTTATTTGAGAATAAATAATGTTTTTATTTTTATATAATAAATATTTTTATTTTGCCATAATTATTTAAGAATATATTTGTATCATTTTATGATAATCTAGAAGGACGTTTTATTTTCCCAAAATCACATAATAAATATTTTTGTATCATTTGATCATTATTCATAACAACGTTTCATTCTCCCAAAATTATTTAAGAAATTTCTTTGTGCATTCGATCATAATTCAGATTCATGTTTTATTTTCCCCTAATCACTTGAGAAATTTATTTTTATCATTAATTATTCAAAAAAATTCGCATAACCATTTAAAAAAAGTTTCCTTGTATCATTCTATTATAATTCAGAATAATGTTTTTATTTTTCCCATGATAATTTAAGAAATTTCCTTGTAACATTTGATCATAATCCAGAATCATGATGTATATTTTCATAATCTTTTAAGAAAAATCTTTGTACTTTTTTATCAGAAATGGAACGAGACCAAGTCCCAAGGCAACCAACCAAACCAGAGGTCTCCCAAAAAAGAATTCAAATACCACGAGGTGCAGAATTCCATGAGTATCTAGAGAGAGAATCAGCCGGGGAAGAATCTGGGATAGAGAGTGTCAAGAATACCTTTACTGTCTTCGTCCCGTGTTGTACGGGATTAGGTCGCAGCGAGAAAATAGGTTTAGGGAGGAAAGAGACAGCACAATAGAAATAGGTAAAAGGATTAAATTTCATTAAGTCGATAGTGTGTATATATACACTTTACATACAACGGTAACTTAACGGTAATATCTATGTATAATGACGACTCTGCCCTTGATCTACTGACACTCCCCCTCAAGCTGAAGAGTGTATATTGATCAATCCCAGCTTGTTTGTCAGCTTCATAAATTGTTCTTTAATTAAACCCCTTGGTCAAAACATCTGCTCTTTGTTCTGAAGTTCCAATGTAGCAGATGTTAATATCATTTTGCTCCACTGTTTCCTTTATGTAGTGTCTGTCTATATCAACATGCTTCATTCTATCATGTTGCACAGGATTATGTGCAACTCTAATAGTGGACTGATTATCACAGAATACTATAGTTGGACTGTCCATTTTGATCTTCAAATTTTGTAGTATCCCTTTGATCCACATAACCTCCGTGAGCCCATGTGCTAGAGCCCTGAATTCTGCTTCTGTGCTGGATCTTGCAACCACTTCTTGCTTTTTACTTCTCCATACAACTAGATTCCCAGCTAAGAAGATACAATATCCAGTAGTAGACCTGCGATCAAGCAAAGAACCTGCGAAATCAGAATCTGTGTATACATCCAAAGATATCATACCTTGGCGTTTGAAGTGCAGTCCCCATCCAGTTGTCCCTTTCAGGTATCTGAGTACCCGATGTGCTGCCTGTAAGTGAGAAACTCTAGGAGTATGCATAAATTGGCTAAGTATATTAACTGCATAAGAGATATCAGGACGAGTATGTGACAAATAGATTAATCTACCAACTAACCTTTGATAATTGCCTATATTAGTTTCTTGCTCATCCTCCTTGAGTGTGAGTCTATGGTTTACTTCTATAGGTGTTTTTGCAGGTTGACAATCTGTAAAACCCGATTCTGCTAAAAGATCAAGTATGTATTTATGTTGTGATAGTATAATACCGTTGGTAGAATGTGCTATCTCTATTCCTAGGAAGTATTTCATTCTCCCAAGGTTTTTGATAGCAAATTCCTTCATAAGTACTTGCTCTAATCTATCTTTTTCTTCTGAATCATTTCCTGTAATTATAATGTCATCAACATATATTGCCAAAATAGTAACTTTCGATTGATCTGAATGTTTATAAAATAGACTATGATCTCCATTGGATTGTATGTAGTCATATTTTTTTATAGCTTGGGAAAATCTGCCAAACCAAGCCCTAGAGGATTGTTTTAGGCCATATATAGCCTTTTTTAACCTACATACCTGAGATATATTATATATACCTGAATATCCAGGAGGTATCTTCATGTAGATCTCTTCCTCCAAATCTCCATGCAGAAATGCATTTTTTACATCATACTGCTGTAATGTCCAATCATATTGGACTGCCAATGCTATAAGTATTCTAATCGTATTCATTTTCGCTACAGGTGCGAATGTTTCTCTGTAATCAATGCCATATGTTTGATTATATCCCTGAGCAACTAATCTAGCCTTATATCTCTCAATTTTTCCATCTGATAAGTATTTCACAGTGAAAACCCATCTACATCCTATAGGTTTCTTCATAGGTGGTAAGTTGACAATATCCCATGTTTTGTTTATTTCTAAGGCCCTTAATTCTTCCTCCATTGCTAATTTCCAGTGTGGGATTTTTATGGCTTCCTCACTATTGTTTGGGATATATTCATTGTGTAGTGTAGTTAGGAATGTTTTGTAATCATTAGTTAATTTTGAAAAAGTAAGGTAACTGCTCAAAGGATAAGGTGTAGTCCTTTTGTCAAGTAAATCTATATTAGACTGATCGCTCTTACTAGTTCCAGTAGCTTCATCTGCTGGTTCATCTTGGATAGTTTTTGAGGGTGTACTTTCCTCATTTGTTTTTTCTATGATTTGTTCTGTATTCGAATCGTTTATTTTTGCTTTTCTGATGTAGACTTGACTGTATGATGGTGCTTTGCTATGATTTGGAATGTTTTCTAAATTAATCCCTTTCCTAGTATAGACTTGAGAATAGATTGGTGTTTTGCTATAATTGGGAAGCTGAGAATTTGCATGATGTTCACTATTAGCTTCAGGTGTTTGAAACAGAACATGAGGGGGCCTCGTATTCTGTTCTATGTTTACTTCCATATCTTGATTTCCTAAATCACCATGGTTCTGTATGTAAAACATGTTCCTTTCATTGAAAGTAACATCTTTTGATACAATAATTTTTTTACCCGTAGGGAAGTAACATTTATAACCTTTCTGTGTATTTGAATAGCCTACAAATACACATTTAATAGCTCTTGATGATAATTTGTTCGTTTGGTTGGGGTATAGATGCACATAGCATTCACACCCAAATATTTTTAGTGGTAATTCATGTCCCACTTTCTCAGATAACCCTAAAGGTATGGCTGTAGTTATGAATTTCAGAGGGGATTGTTTGTCTAAGTTTTGACTTACTATCCTATTAGTTAGAAAAGTTGAGGTAAGCATTGCTTCTCCCCAAAGAAAATTTGGTGCATTACTATTGATTAATAATGCTCTAGCTCTCTCTTGGATGATCCCAATTCGCCTTTCAGCAACTCCATTTTGTTGTGGAGTATATGCACAAGACGTTTCATGGATTATCCCTGTTTCGACACAGAAACCATGAAATTCATGATTTAAAAAATCCTTGGCATTATCAGTTCTAATAACTTTGATCTTTGTCTCAAACTGCCGTTCAATCATGTGACTGAAATGTTTGAATTTCAGTGTAACCTCTGATTTATGTCTGAGAAGATAGGTCCATGTAAATCTACTGAAATCGTCTACAATTATGAGAAACCACCTGAATCCATGTAGATCCGGTGAAGGGGCTGGACCCCACACATCTAAATGTAAAAGGTGAAAAGGATGCTTCCTTCTTTCGATGTTCTGAGATGAGTATGTGCTTCTCTTATGTTTTGCTCTTTCACACACATCACATACAAAATCTTTAATACCAAATCCTTTAAATTCATCAGGGAACATACATTTCAGTATTTCAAAAGAAGGATGTCCTAATCTATTATGGATGAGCCAGGCTTTCTCCTTCTTGCTGTCTGTAGCTGCAGTACTGCATTGGTGTATCGCAGGATTCAGGATCTGCTTAGGAGAAAGTTCTTGCGCACTTGCTAGGTAGTATAACCCGTTGTGCACATTAGCTAGCCCAGTCCTCCACCCTTGCACCTTATTACATAAAAAGGCATCATTTCCATCAAATTCAATCTTGTATTGTGCTAAGGATGCAATTTTCTGAACAGAAACTAAACTAATAAATAACTGCGGAACATGTAGGACATGTTCTAATGTTCCTATGGATTTTAATTTGATCGTTCCTATTCCTGAAACGGTCAACAGTGTGCCATCTGCTGTTTGTACTTTCCTGTTCATTGTACAGGGAATATATGATGAGAAAAAATCATATATAGGTGTCATATGATCAGTGGCTCCTGAGTCTAATATCCATGATTTACTGATTTCAACAGAATTTAGAGATTTAGGTGATGTAATTGAAAAAAAATTTTATCTAAAATAAATTTCTTACCAGAATTAGCCACAGAAGTAGATCCAATTATGGATTGTGAATTTGCAAGAAGGGCCACCAAGTGATCTACTTTCTCTTTCAATAAGGCAATCTCCTTTTTTTCTCCTCCTGATTCATTAGCAGAAGATTGTTGCCACATATTAGCAATAGGTGGTTGCCAAGTATTGGCATTAGGTTGCATCATAACATGACTTTGACTTAGTTGAGGTCGTCCATGTATCTTCCAACACGTATCTCTGGTATGTCTATGCCGCTGGCAGAAGTCGCACCATAAGGAATCTTTAGCATCACCTTTTCTTTTCTGATGAGACTTCCTTGGATAGTTAGACTGTGGGAATGGTGGTTTAGGTGTGGATCCATGTGTATATCCCGTATTTGGTATTTGTCCACTCTGTCCAGATGTTTGTCCAAGTGTTGGAGAGGCATTTTTAAGCAGAAAAGATTGACTATCAGAGGAAAATTGTGTCTGCATAGCCTTCACCCTACTCTCCTCTTGGATTACCTGAACTACTGATTCATCAAATGTTAAGGGGTGTTCTCTATGTAGCAACAGAGTTCTAATAGTCTCAAATTCAGGTCTTAACCCGGTTAAAAATCTGTAAGTTCTTCCCTTTAGAATGTATTCTCTGCCTTTTGGATCTGTTGGAAGTGGTCTATAGAAGTCTATTTCACTCCATAATGCATTTAATTCATTAGAGTATTCAAGAACCCCTTTCTGTTCTTGGAGCAATTCCATAGCTTTCTTTGTAAGTTCTGCCATTCTAGATTCATCCTCAAGTTTAGAATATAATCTGATAACTGTATCCCATATCTCCTTTACAGATTCATAATCTATGAATCGATCACTGAGTTCTGGTTTCATAGAATCTAATAACCAGGTAATAAGGATATCTTCTTCATCTACCCACTTAAAATAATTGGTATCACCTTCATTGGGTCTGGTTTTAACCAGATGATCATCCAATTTACGGGGTCGGAGCATCCTCTCAACAAATCGTCGCCACTGATAAAGATTTTTACCAGTGAACAAATTTCTGGAAGCTGTGGGAGGTAAATGAATCACCTGGTGATTTCCAGATGTAGAATATTTGAGGGTGGATGAAGAAGATGCCATAGTTGATGAGGTAAGCTTCCCTTCCTCTGGAGAAAATGTAAATATATTTCCCGTGTCTGTCCCCATTAGTTCAAATATAAATGCAATAAAGTCTTCGTGAGGAACAGGATGTATTCGGGAGTCTGAATCCTTTAAAGGAAAAAAATGAACGCAGAAATAGTGCAGAAAAAATCAATTTTGAGCACCTGCGATCAAGTGTCCGTCAGTCACGCAGTTTGGACAGTTTGAAATAAAAATGTTTCCCGCAGAAATGCAGATCGGGAAATAATCTCCAGAATTGAAGTTGAAGTCCCGCAGGTATGCAGACCGGAACTCCCTAGAGATGTGGGTGAAATTCCGCAGGTACGCAGATCAGAACTCACCAGAAAAAATTCGTTTTCCCGCAGATGAACGAATCGGGAAAATTTCGTTGAAGGCTCTGCCTTCGATTCCCGCAGGTGAGCAGATCGGGAAAAACTCTCGTTGAAGACTCTGCCTTTGATTCCCGCAGGTGAGCAGATCGGGAATCGTGGAGCGTCTTCAAGCTTTCACCTTCGATCGGCGCTCTGATACCATGTCAAGAATACCTTTACTGTCTTCGTCCCGTGTTGTACGGGATTAGGTCGCAGCGAGAAAATAGGTTTAGGGAGGAAAGAGACAGCACAATAGAAATAGGTAAAAGGATTAAATTTCATTAAGTCGATAGTGTGTATATATACACTTTACATACAACGGTAACTTAACGGTAATATCTATGTATAATGACGACTCTGCCCTTGATCTACTGACAGAGAGCAAAGGTATTTCCTTGGATATCGAGATGGAAGCACCCATAACAGTAGATCAGATTAAAAGATCAGGCGGTTTGGGAGCTACCGATGATATCATTGGATTTGTCCCAGGTGCCATAGATTCCTCAGACTTTGAATCATTTGTTCTCCACGCCAAAGAATTTGAAGGTCTTACAAACGAGAAACATAGATCAGGCCTCGGCTATGAAGCTGATCTTCGTAGCCAAGAAAAACTAGAGCAGGAGTCCAGAGCACGTGACCAATGATACAGTAAAACTGTTGTCGTGTATATATCTTTTTTATCTGAACAAATTCTAATCTTAGTAGTTTCCATGGATTAAATGTTTCCTTTTTCAGTTTTAACCTCTGTACATAATTTGTCCAGTTATTTCCGGTAATGAAAAAAAGAGTTTTTTTACTATTAAACCTTCGATTAGTAATTACTATAATGATACCCACCCCTCTCAGTACATGGAAGGACTCCAAGAAGAAGATGAAAGCTTATTCTTGAATTTCCCGAACTAGAAGGATTGCAAATGCAGAAGAAAGAAAAGAGCACTCCCTCAAGTTGGAGCATGAATGTTTTCCAAGCCCAACTTGGAGACAAGTCGCCTGAATGTCGAACCAGGTAACCCCTTGGCGAGGATGTCAAGGACTTGATTTGACGAGTAACACCTGTGATGTCAGGAGAAGACTACCATCCCGTTTTCTCTAATTAAGTATTAAGTGATTTCTATGTGTTTGGTTATGTCACGTTGAGTGGGGAATATCCATGGCAGATTTGTTCATTAGGCATGTATTGTATTGTTCATTAGATAATGAACACTATAGGTTGATGCATGTATTGTTCATTAGGCAGAGTTCTTAGATAATCCTATTTATCCATATGCCTTCAACAAAGGCTCTAAGTTCAGCCTCAACTCTCAAACATGACATCACCACATGCTTCTTTTTCTTTCAAGTAATCACCTTCTCACATAGGTCCCTAACCCTATGTGATGATCCCTAACCCTAGCGTCATTGAGCTCTTTCTCTCCCCTTACTTCCCTCTTGTTTCCCTTCTCTTTATAACCTTATTTCTCGTGTGTTTCGGGGGAATATCATCACTCTAGAAGGTTCTTGACTTGTTATTTTTAACTAATTTTGGGGATCTTAAATCATTATGGAGGCTCTTGGGTGCCTTTTGGTTTATTCTCACCGCATTTCTCCTCTCTGGTTGAGTTGAGCCTGTCAAAGATCTACAATCCAAGGTTGAGCCTACATAATCCAAATCCCTAAATATTTAAAGATAAGTCTCCATCTCTCTTGAGTAGGAGTCATTGGCATGTGCCCTTTAAGTACTTTAAGACTCTATAGAACATTATATACATTTTTTGCATACTTACAACAAATAAAATATTTGATCAAGTGCAGTTCAAGATCATATCCTACCAATCAACTTTGACTCATGCTCCTTATTGACCAGAGTGCTCTCTTCACATCTTTGGAATTTCTAATTTGGGCCAATGTTGCACCAGGTGGTTTACACTATAATTCCCTAGTATCCTTCAAAAGATCTCACATGTTTGCCTCTACTTGATCATTTCTAGTGACAGTAAGGTCATCTACATACATCAAGAGAGCAATAGCCACCCTTAAAACAAAGTGTTTGATGGACAACTCCCTCAACTCATCCCCAAACTATCCCCGATTCATTAATGATTCTCCCGCTTAGTCTATCATCATTAGTTTATAAAAAATTCAGTATATAAATTTATTCTAATGTTGGCAAAAATAGGGCCTAGGTGTAACAACCGATGTGGCAAAGTTGACATGGCACAGATCATGCATGTGTTGACATGCGATGGTGCCACTTAACTCGCACGTAGCGCTTGTATGACACCAATTTAAGGGGATTTTTAGTTTTCGTAATATATAACTAGTCTAACTGGGAAATAATTTTAACCAATGCATGTATATTGAGAATATGTCGTAAGTAGAATCCATAAGGGACTATCTCTTGCTTTTTTCATTTTAGGAGACTTTTGATGAATATTATGTGACCTATTGATGAAATGAATCCGTGAGGTCATTGAAAACGCATGGATTCGCATCAAAACAAGTTCCAAACTCACCAATTTAAAGAAATAATCATGAATTTATCAGTATAGTGTTGAATAAGGGTTGAATCCACCGAGAATTAAGGTATTTTTATGTGTTCTTTGAAATTTGATCAAGACGGACGATGAAATGAGATGAAAAATTAAGGGTTTTGATAGATTTGGAAAGAGAACTTGAAGGCGAATCCACATAATTAAAAAATCATTAAATTTGGAGCAAGATTCGTGGAGAAATCGGCAAGCGAATTAGAGAGAAATTTCTAAACAAAAAGATAGCAAAAAATCAAAATTAAAATTGAAATTGACTAAATCTATGATTGGAAATTGAAATCTAATGCTATAGAAAGAAAGATTAGGAAGGAAACACGATTTCTAACCCAAGATAGCGCTCGAACTGGTCCAATTTCTTGCCTGATCAAAGGCTTTTTATTCTGCAAATTCGAAGAAGACCGCTGGCATTTAATAATCAATTCTCCCTATTCTCTCAATAAAATCTCACTTTGACGTAGAAATTGATCTAGAAGTGAAGGGAAGCAAGAGATTCAAGGATTGTGGTGTCTAGATAGATCGATTACTAGAAAAACCCAAGAATGATATACATCGTCGAAGAACATCTCAATTTATATAGAGAATTGGGCGTAACCGTCGGATGGGCGTTTTAATCTTCGATCAACAGCTCTAATAAAACGCATATATGCAAATCATTACGCTTAAATCACGTTTGTTGGATCAGAGATGGACCGCTGAGATTTCGTCATGTCACACGAAAGAGAAAATGCATGAAACACCATCTGTCTAATCTTGATCTAACACTCCAAATGCGTTTCGTCCGTTTCAATCTCAGTCTTTATAACTCTTTAGATGAACGGCTGAGACTAAATCATTTTAAAACGATTCGCAGAAGAACCAGAGTGTGCCACGTACCCCTTCACTTAAGTGACGATCGACGATCGCGATTAAATCGCGCGGTCGGACGCTCGACATGATGCCACATCACCTGCACATATAAAAATAGAAAGATAATCCCACGTGGTAAAAATCAATGAAATATGACGGGTATATAAGTCTCTTGGTCTTAATGGGTTAGCAAAATCAAATAATGGATGTTTAACCAACTAATGACACGCGTATATTGATGGAATGAGACCGCGAGGTCGTTGAAAACACACGATCTCGTGTCAAAATAAAGTCCAAACTTACCAATTTTATAAAATTAATTCAAATTGAGGCGTATAATGGTAAATATGGGTCGAATCCACAGGGAAATAGGGAAATTTCTGATGTTCTCTTCAAATTTGATCAATTTGGACAATGAATCGATGATAGAAATTAGGAAAAATGATATTTTATGAAAGAGGAATTGAAAATCAATAAATTTGACTTGGATTTTGCAGAGAAATTGAAGATTGAAGAGAGGGGTATTTTTCGAAAATGTAAATCGCAAAATTACCGAAATTAAAACTGAAATTAAACTAAATTACGATTCTAAAAGGAAATTAAACACTTAAGGAAGATAGATTAGGATAAAACACAATCCCTAACCCAAAATTGCGATCGAATTGATCCAATTAATCGCTGGAATCAAGGCTATTCATCAAAATCCAAAAATCGCGATTCGTGGAGTTCAAGCGTCGATTTCTTCCTCGTCAATCGTCGAAATCTTGATCTTAAGCACTCCTCGGGCACGGAAATGAGTTTAGAAGCGATTGGGATCAATAGATTCAAGAGATTTGGTGTCTAAATAGTTCAATTTACTTGAATTGCTCTCGAATGCCTTACAATCTCGAAGAACATATCAATTTATAGGCAATAACCGTCCAACAAAACGCATCAACGACTCTGATGAAACGCATCAATGCTAATTGTTATCGTTAAGTCGTGGCCGTTGGATCGTCGATCGACGCTCGAGATGAAGAAACGTCGCATGCGTTATAAAACGCATTGAAAATGCACGTCGTTGGATCGCGATCGGATGCATCAGATGTGTTTTTCGTCGATTTAATCTGAGCCGTTATAACTCCTCAGATCGACGACTCTGATTAAATCATTTATAAAATGATTCGCCGATGAATCCTGTTGCGTCACATACCCTCCTCTTTAAGTGAAGATCAACGGCCTTAATTTGTTGCGTGATCGAACGCTCCATAGACTGCCACGTCGCCTACTCGCATCAACCGTTGATCGCGACGCAATCGAACGGTCCAGATCACGCCACGTTACCTGTGAGTTAATAAAATTCAGAAAAATCAATTTTTAATTAGAAAATTTAATTTTTAATTCCAAAAAGTCCATAGAAATTCTTTAAAAATTCATAAAATCCCTAAAAATTAGAAAATTCATAACTTTCAAAATATAACTCCAAATTAATCCAAATTTCTTTCATTTGATCAGAAATTTAATTATCTATTATTCTAAAAAGTCAAATTTAATAAATAACAAGAGATTTAATTTTTATTTCAAAAATACATTCATTTCTTTAAGATTTTAACTTAAAAAAAAATAAATGAATATTTATAAAAATGATTTCTCTGATTATTTAACTTTAAAAACCACTTATAATCTCTAGTAAAGATGATTATAACATTATTTATCTTTAATTCATCATAATTAACCCTAAATTAAAGTATTTTAAGATTATAATGACTTTTTCATAGAATGATAGATAAATACTCATAAATATGATAACATACATAGGAAATCTTTTATGCCTTAATATGCATTAATAATCATGTATTATCATGTCTAATAAGCATGTTATCATATACTCATGCACACACGTATGTCACATGGCGGACACACAATCCACCATGTCACGACACGTAAACAGCCGTCACGTCGGCTGTCACATCAGTGCTGATAAAAAATATTTTTTTATTCATTTTAATTCAAAATAAATCGAATTAAATTCATAAAAAAATTAGAAAAATTTAAAATATTCTATTAAAATCCCTAAAAATTAAAAAAAAATCATAACTGTTAAAATAAAACTCTACATTAATCTAAATATGTTTCATTCGATCAGAAATTAAATTATCTATTATTATAAAAAGTCAAATTCAATAAATAACAAGAGAATAAAATTTTATTTAAAAAATACACTCATTTCTTTTACAATTTAAAACTTTGAAAAATAGATGAGTGTATAAAAAGTAATTTCTCTTATTGTTTAACATGAAAACCTAATTATAATCTCAAGTAAAAATGAGGATAATCTAATCTTAAAAAAATTTCTCTTAATTTATCATAATTATCCCTAAATTAGTGCATTTTGATATTATAACTTATTTTTTATAGAATGATAGATAAACACTAAAAAAATATGATAACATGCATTAGAATGAAATATTTTATGCCTTAATTTGTATTAATAATCATATATTTTCATGTATAATTTGCATGTTATCACCTACAAGCGAATCACACTTCTATGTATTTTTTATATTTATTGAAATAAAATTTATTCATTATTATTATTGTATGAAGTTTGAAATAAAGTTCATGAGCATGTGCAATGACTAAGTGAATTATGATGAGATCAAAATATAATGGTCAATAGTTCATAAACATATGTTATAATTATTATTTTTCGAGGGATTTTGGAGAAGCAAATTGAATTATTTGGAAAGAATAACATTCTCTAATTTAACTCATTCGATTAGTATAGCTGATATTATTGGCCATCAATGTGGAGACCCCAACAATAGATTGTAGGTGCTCTTTGGAGAAAGAGTTCATTGAATTGATGTGTATGAATCCTTGAATACTATTATACCTAACTTATAATCATATTAATTCATTGTCATGGTTGTGCACATAGTCCTTAGATTTGAGATACCAAAAACATCTTACAGGGTGATGATCATGTTTTGACTATGACTTAAAAATCCCTAGCCACATAATCTCCAAAACATCATAGGTTGAATACGACATGAAGTCCTCAAAGTTTATTGCATGGTCAAGATGAGATCATTGATGGATATTATGTGGCCTATAAGCCAATCACACTTTCATGTATCTTGTTTATGTTCATTGAAATGATATTTATTCATTGTCATTCTTGTGTGATGTTTGCAATGAAGTCCATGAGCATGTGCAATGACTAAGTGAATTATGATGAGATCATAATATAGTGATCACTAGTCTTTAAACATATGTTCTTAACATTTCTATTCGTGGGATATTCAAGAAGGACATCGAATTATCCATAAAGAATAGCACTATCTAATCTATCTCATGTGATGAGTATGGCTGATCCTATAGCCATCGGTGTGGAGACACTAAGGATACATAGTGGGTGCTCTTTAGAGAAAGAGTTCACTGAATTGATCCGTATGAATCCCTGAATGGTATTATACCTAACTTTCAAACATGTTGATTCATGTCATGGTTGTGTATGTGGTCCTTTGACTTGAAAAACCAAAGACATCTTGTGGATGGATGATCGTGTTTTGATTATGACTTACGAATCTCTAATCACGGGATATCTAAAACGTCATATATTGGATACGACATGAAGTCCACGAAGATGATTGTGTGATCAAGATGGGATCATCCATCTTTGGCATTTGAGGAGATTGACTCAAGGAATGAGATGCGATGAAATCCTTGGCCAAGGTAGTAGAAATATCGAAGAAGTGTTAGATCTAATCTCTATTAAGTGGACATAGTTATGTATTATTGTGGATTAGCTATCATTTTAATCCCATTAAGTGATTCAATTATGTTTAATCTGGGGATTACGACATTCATTTATGTGTGTGGAGGTTAATTATGTGTAGAGGCAGTAAATCAGTCATTAGTCATTAATGGGTTGACTAATGACTGATTAGAGGCTTAAGCTTTCCTCTATCTATATATATAGGAGGACATAGTCCACTTGGATAACCTGATGCTCATAACCCTCAAGAGAGAATCCCATTTCCTCTGGAGATTAGAAGGTTACATCAGGGATATTCAAGAAGACTATTCTCCGATTCAGTAATCTACTTCGATAAAGATCAATCTGGTGAATCCAGGTATGAGTTTAAATCTGTATTATGAATTTGATTATTCTGATGAATTATGATGCATATTCAAGTTCCAACGAGAAGGAGTTCTCGATGATTTCTACACGCATCAGTACTAAATTGAGTGACCGATTAGGATTTGACAATTGACCATACCCTAAGTCTTTCATGAGTCTAATGTGGATGAAGGATTATACATACATGGTAATCAATGACGGGAAGGTTCCATAAGTGAGTTCTTACATACTCCATATCTCCTAGTGTACGTGGTGTAGCTTGGCACCTAAGGGTCTGGCAACTCAACCTATCGATTGGGTTAAATCGATTATTGATTAATTAATCTATATGTGGATGTGGATAATTAATTAAGGTTGACCAATAAGGTGTTATTTGGTCTATAGAGTTATTAACTAGTAAGATATATGGACCTAGAGGGTCACACACATAAGGTCTATGGATGTTGGTGGATATAGACATAATTATGAGGGTTTTTATGAAAAAACCTCATACCAAATGTCTATAAATAGGGGGAGAACGACCCCAACTCAAGGTGCCCATACAAGCCTTATGAGAATTCTCTCCTTTCTTCTCTTTCTCTCTTGGTGAAGAGCTTTGAAGAGGAGATCCAACTATCCGGAGACCGTGTGGATACCGCTAGAGGCTAGACACTTGAATAGTGATAACATGTAATCTTAACATGATAAAAGATGATTATTAATGCAAATTAAGGCATAAAACATTTTATTTGTATGCATGTTATCATACTTTGAGTGCATTTCTATCATTTCATGCAATTTCAAGTTATAATCTCAAAATACTTTAATTTAGGGTTAATTATGATGAATTAAAGATAAAATATTTATAACCTATCTTTACTTGAGATTATAAGTGGTTTTTAAAGTTAAATAATAAGAGAAATCATTTTTTATAAACATTCATTTAATTTTCTAAAGTTAAAATCTTAAGGAAATGAATGTATTTTTTAAATAAAAATTAAATCTATTTTTATTTAAATAATTTAACTTTTTATAATGATAGATAATTGAATTTCACATCAAATGAAAAAAAATCTGGATTAATTTGGAATTGTATTTTGAAAGTTATGAATTTTCTAATTTTGAGGGATTTTTCTGAATTTATTTTCGATTTTAAATCGATTAAAACAATTAAAATAAAAGCAAAAAGGGGTTTATTTTCACTCGGGACCCACGTGGATGAGACGTGGCACTCAGGGCCACGTGGCAGCGCCACGCGGGCCCACGCGGCGCCTACGTGGTGCGGATGTGACATATTTATATTTATCGTAAGTATAAGGGTTATAGGACAAATAAGCATTCCGATTATCGGAATTACACTATCCCTCTATTTTTGTCACACCTTATAAACCAGAGAGATTCCATTAATTTTAGCCGTGTGGGACTAATTTACTTGTATTTTAAGCGCAGGACACGTGGCAGAAGGAGAGACATCGGATTAAAAGGCGCATCGATTGAGATGCGTGGATCGCGTGGACTCGAGGTCCACCGATCATCATCAACGCACGTGGCTTTAAAAGAGAGGTATAATGGCTCAGATTAAACTCGCGGGGGAGCATCCTGATCATCAGATTGCGATCTAACGGCGGCGATCTCATGCGTTTTATAACGCATCTCAACGGGCTCATCCGAGCGCTTCATCACGGATCGGACGGCTGCGACATGTTTGAAACGGTTCACGATGGACCGTTCCATCGTAACCGTTGATTAAAGCCATCCGACGGTTACGCCCAATTCGCCTATAAATTAAGGCGTTCTTTGATTTTGTAAGACATTCTTGAATGTATTCATCAAATTGATCTATCTATACCTCTCCATCCTTGAATCTCTCACTTCTAATCTCTTCTAGACTTGTTTCCGCGTCCACAGAGTGATTAAAAGTGAGATTTCATCGATTGATTAATGAGAATTTGTCTCTTGAACACCGATGCTTGTTTTCGAAATCGCGGAATGAATAGCCTCAATCCTGCGATTAATTAGATCATTTCGATCGCTATCTTGGGTTAGAAAATATGTTTTCCCTCTAATCATTCGTCATGTATCATGAATTTGTAATTTAGGATCGAAATTTAGTTTAATTTCATTTTCAATTTCGGTTTTCGATTTTCCGATTTTCGGAAATTTCTCTCAACTTTGCTCTTTGATTTCTCCGCAATTACTAATCCAAATCGAGTGATTTTTGATTCCGTGGATACGTCTTTGAGTTATCTTTCTAAATCTACCATTTTCCCTATTTTCTATCACCAATTCATCGTCCGATTTGATCAAATTCCAAAAGATCTTTCGAAAATACCTTATTTCCCTGTGGATTTGACCCTTATTTACCATTATACCCCTCAAATCATTATTAAATCATCAAATTGGTAAGTTTGGAATTATTTTCGACACAAGACTGAAATCGACGACCTCGCGGTCTCCTCTCGTCAAATAGCTTCAAGAACTCCTTCAAGGAAACCTGTAAGTATGTTTTCTCATACATATTAGATGATAGGATCATCTGTTCTTGGTGGCTTGGTGTTTTGAATATCCGATTCAATGAATTCCGCTGCATTTGATGTTTTGATCAAAATTTCGGAAAGTTATCGACCTCAGATCCTATCAATCATCTATCCTTGTTATTAGAGGAGATTAACTTAAGAAATGAGATGTGTTGAAATCCTTGGTCAAGGGAGTGAAGACACTAGATAAAGTGTTTTAAATGATTTCCTCAATGCATCACTACTGGCTTGAGCAACTGATGGAATGAATTGATGAAGTCATTGATTACACACCAATTCGTGTCAAAACTAATACCAAACTCACTAATTTTATCAAATAATCACGAATTAAGGAGTATAGTGGTGAATAAGGGTCTATTCCACAGAGAATTAGGGTAATTTCAAATGATTTTTTAAAATTCGATCAAATTGGACAATGAATCATGGTGAGAAACTAGGGAAATTGATATTTTTGGAAAGATGACTTGAAAACGAATCCACGGAACCAAAAATCACTGAATTTTGATCAAGATTCGTAGAGAACTCATCAAGTGAACAAGAGAGAAATTTATGAAATTGAAAATCACGAAAAACTCAAATTAAAATTAAAATTGACTAAAATTACAATTTGAAATTGAAATCCAAAGCTATACGATGCAAGATTAGGATGAAACACCATCTCTAACCCAAGATTGCGCTCGAATTGATCCAATTATTTATCGGATCAAAAGCTTTTTATTCCGGAATTTGAAAAAATGATTATTGATGTTCAAGAGCCGATTTATTCCTATTCTCTCAACGAAATCTCACTTTCAATCACTTTGTGGACGTGGAAATGAGTCTAGAAGCGATTGAAAGCAAGAGATTCAAGGGATTTGGTGTCTAAACTGTTTGATTACTCGAATTGCCTTGAAATACTTTATAATGTCGAAGAACATCTCTATTTATAAGGTGAATTGGGCGTATTCGTCCGATGAAGCAATTAATCCTTGATCAACGGCTATGATGAAACACATGTTTGTGAATCATTACGATTAAGTCGTGGCCGTTGGATCTCAGATGGACCGTCAAGATGAAGCCACGTCACGCGTGTTATAAGTAATGCATCAAACCGTCGCCGTTTGATCTTTGATCCGATACTCCCGATGCGTTTTGTCACTTATAATATGAGCCTTTATAACTCCTCAGATCGACGACCGAGATTAAATCATTTTAAAACAATTCGACGACAAATAGATTTGCGAAATGTACCCCCTGCCTTAAGTGACGATCGATGATCGCGATTAATCGTGCAACCGGATGCTCTACATGCTGCGTGTCACCTGTACAAAATAAAATGTTATTTAATTCAAATAAATCAATTTTAAATTCAAAAAAATTCATAAAATTTAAAAAAATCCCTAAACATTAGAAAAATCATATCTTTTAAAATATAACTCCAAATTAATCCAAATTTATTTCATTGGATCAGAAATTCAATTATCTATTATTTTTAAAAATTTAAATTTAACAAATAACAAGAGAATAAATTTCTATTTAAAAAATATACTCATTTCTTTTAGATTTTAAAACTTAGAAAAATATGCGTAAAAAATGATTTCTCTTATTATTTAACCTTAAAAACTAATTATAATCTCAGGTAAAGATGGGTTCTGAAAATATTATCTTTAATTCATCATAATTAACCCTAAATTAATGTATTTTGAGATTATAATGACTTCTTCATAGAATGATAGATAAACACTAAAAAATGTGATAAGATGCATTTGAATGGAATGTCTTATGTCTTAATTTTCATTAATAATCATGTATTTTTATGTTTAGTTAACATGTTATCAGCAACCAATTAGGGTTTGATAATTGACTATAAACTAAGTCATTCATGAGTCACATGCAAATAAATGCAAAGTTCTATATAGAAGTTCTTAGACAATACATCTCCTAGAGCACATGGTGCTGTTTGGCACCCAATGGGATGCTGACTTAATGCGCCCTTGGATGGAGCCCAAGACACTATTTTTAATAAAGCTAACAAAGCCCACTTCAGAGGCACATTTCAAGTTATTAGGCCACGAGAGAATCTCTAAGAGCTGACAATATCTTTAAAAGATCACCTAGAGACACACAAATATTTTGTGTCACATATATAGTACTAGAATCTATAGAATTTCTCTAGTGAGGCTTCCTTTTTGTTTTGTCCAGTCAAGTCACTGACATGAGCATGATGTTAGAGTTCTATTTCCAAGATTTTTTGTTTTTTCAAGGGTCTAGTCACTTTGACTACCCTTCACTTTTGGAGGCCTATATGAGGCCCCTATTGTAACCTTTGAGGACATGATAACAACGTTGTCAAGGGTCACACACATAAAGCTCTATTGAATCTATTAACTAATAAGAGTTATTGGGTTTATTCTTTTTTTGAGTCATAAAGATTAAGATTTGGACCAAGACTGAGAGAGGATTTACACTTTGATACCAGAGTTTGCCAAGAAAACGTGAATGTGCTTTCTTCAATTCAAGGAACAATGAGAGGTATTTTTTTAGTGATTGCTATTAGTTTAGTGTGGTTTCCTCTAATCTATCATCTAATAGGTTTAGATTTTTTTTCCACATTCGTGATTTTATCTCTCTATTTTTCTTTATGATTTATAAATGATTGATGCCAAATTTGATTATTGAAAATTTCCACTCCTCTTCTTTCTAAATTACCTTTTTTATCTAATTTGTCACCTCATTTCATCACCCAATTTTACTTCATTCCATGATATCTCAAATTAACCTCAATTCTCCAAGGATTCAACCCTTATTTTCTAACCCTACATAACTTAATCATTAATTAAGTGAATTTTGACTTCACTTTTGACCCTTGATTTTTTATGACTGATAAGTCCCAAAGAATGGAGTAAATTATGTTTTTGTACATGTATTTGGACTCATGCAATAAAATTTATTAACTTCCCTTAAATCTCTAGTCTATACCAAGATATAGGGCTCAGTAAGGGGTCGAATCTTAGGGAGGTTTTGCAAAATTTCCCTATTTTCCCAATTTAGATAAGAAATTTTATGGTATTCATGAATTTCTAAAAAAAATAATGAAATTGGTTCTGAAAATTTCAATTTATCCTAGCTAAGGCATGAATTCAACATTTCATGATTTTGAGCTTTCATGCAAACATCTCTTGTTGTTTTTTTTTGCTAAATTTTTTTCTTCAATGATTAAAATGAGCAAAACACTGAAAATGCAATGAAATCTGCTTTCCTTTGAGAAAACAAGAAAACAAGATTTCACGAATATAAAAAATCATAGAAGAGAATTTGTGATTTAAAATCCTAGAAGAGTTTCTTTCTTTTTGTTCTATTTATTTTCAAATAGATTATAATTTCTTATATGTTTACTTTACGAATACACAACAGGCACAACTCGTGTAGTTTAATCTTCTTTAGGCAAAGAAAAGAAAAACAATTTCATCAAGTTAGATGAAAATAGGCGAGTGAAAGAGCATGAAAATTATCTTTTTATTTAAGATTTCACTTCTAAAGATTAAGAATAAATAAATATTAACTGTGAAGGCTACATTATCAAGTAGACTGAAACTACATTGAAATCAGATATTCAGAATGACAAAATGAATTCAAAAGGACTTAATGCAATAACCTGTTTAAATCTAGCTTAATAGAAGAATCCACACCTAAATCAGCCTCCAACAAACCTCATAACAGCTTCAAATCACATTCATCATGATCCTTGAATTGGAAATTTCTTCTCAAACCTCTAATATTGAAGACTCTCGAAGATGATGGCTCAAACCTCAAACAGCTCCAATTTCTAATAAAGAATGATGCTGATAGTTCTTGTTGCCTGATGCGTCCTCTAGGCCAATGATTGGTTGGGTAGGGAATCAAGAAAAACCCCCTAATTCGCCAAACTCTAGAAGAATAAATTCGTGATTCGATTATGTGATCCCCTACATGTCACGATGCATGCATGTCTATACTCTACATCTTGATTGGTCCGCGTTGCTTGAGTATGTGGCCTGTCCATAATCTCCAAAACCCCTGAGTGGTAACTGGCCCATTAAGGACAATAGTTAAAATTATGAAAGTTGAACTATTTTTCTAAAAAAACACAAAACATTGCAGATGAAAAAAAATCTTTTCTGTTGAGAGAAAATCTATTTGCTTTCGCTTTGTTTAAAAAGGAAAAAGATGAATCAATTAAGATTATTAATAACCTATTGAATTTTTTAATAAAATTTTCTCATCAAACCTCTTTAAATCTCTTAATTGACCTCATTAATCATCAATGATGCCTTTATCTACTTTATCAAGGAAAATCTTCACTTTCGCGTGAACTCATGATGACATGCAAGAAAAAAATAAATGGTTTTGATATTATAAGCCTAAAATATGACGAGAATGAGAACTTTAAATTCCATTTTTTGCATGTTATCAATGGCCTCACAACCTTAAATTTTCAATGCCTTGAAGGTAGTTTGTGATAATCAATTTGAACTCGAGGAAAGTGTTGAAATCTTACCAAAATGAAAAAATTGTCATGGATGATTCCAAACTAGAGATCAATAAAGGAAGCCCAGCTAGATGAAATTTTTTTATTGCTAATACATGAGAAATAATTCACAAAGAGATAGCACGAAGAGAAAATAGTAAACCAAAATATTAGACTTAAGCATTTTTTTATTTGAGGGAGATAGATTAATTTTTCCCAAGGATATCAAGAGAATATGATTGTATCTTGAGTGAAAAATATCTCAAATCGAATTATTTGTTTGACCTCATCTCATCATATAGAGGATGATGTAATCATCACCTACATCTTCAAATATAATTACTTAGGATCATCAGCATCTTCTTATGTTTGAGAGGGAATTAACATCATTCTCATCATCCCTCAAGGATTTTCACAATCAAGCTTGAGAAGATATATTGCTAAAACTATCTCTCAGAGGATTGTAATTTTATCAAGGCTTTACCATTGATAAGTCTGAAATATTAAATTCAATATGTCGTTGTATTTGTGTTCAGACTTAAACAATAAACTGTGTATAACAGATTTTCCCTTAAAATTTGCAAATATCAAAAAATTGTGGCTTAGTAAGGGGTCGAATCCAAGGGAGGTGGCACCAATAATTTTCTCTCTTTTTTATATATTCAAAACAGAATTTCCGATTTTGTCAAGAATACTGACCAATAAGAAAATCTTATGAAATGAATTGCAGTGTATTCTTTTTTTTAATGAGGAAAAATAAGCAATTATGATGCAGAAATTATGAGTTTAATATGCTAAACTTACTTTCATTGTTTAATTTTTTTTATTTTAAATCTTTATCAAACTGCTGTTACTATTTGTATTACTAAAACTTATCAGAAGGATTTTATTTTCTATTTACTCCTTTCCAAAGATATTTTCTGTTTATATAAACTCTCTATTTTTCTTTTTCTGTTTTTGTTTTAATTGGATTTACTTGATTTAAAAAGCAGCTTTATCAGATGACAAGACTTAAAGTACTTTAGCTAATATAGAACCTTTCAGATTTCCATGCACAGAGATGAACAAGATCTATTCGATAGAAGAAAACATTTATTTTTTTAGTTTTCAATGTAAACTACAGTAACAAAAATCAGATTAGCACAGATCAAATCAAATTAACAAAAATTAGAATGTTCTATTTATCTGTATGTTTATACTTTCTCACTGAGAGGGATAACTATAGAGTTATGAAATAGAAAGAAGAGAAAAAGAAAAAGAAATGAAGAAGGGAAACAGAAAAAGAGTAATTTGAAGAAAACAGAAAGGAAAGAATAGAGATTTAATCGATATAGTAATAAGAGTTGTTAATATGAGTATCCTCACTGAGAATGTTTACTGCAGAATTGTGAAACAAAAAGGAAAGAAGAGAAAAGAAATGAGGAATGGACAAAATCAGTGATGAAACTTGAAATGCATCAGAAGACAATGGTCAATCCACCCTCAAACAATCACAATATCAGTAGATCATTAAGAAAAAAGGACACAATTTCACAATTAAGCTGGAATCAATCTCACGGACTAAACCAATTACAGTCCTAAAGAAAAGATTTACTGACTAAAAAAAACTACGGACAATCAAAGTAAAGAAATTATGACTGAGGAACTAACCTGTTCAGAAAGGAGTGGAAGAAGATAAAAGAGAAAGAACAACAGAAATAAACCGAATTAAAATGCAAAATACAATATCTCCACCTAATTGTTCACTTCAAAACAAAATGACCTAAAACTCTGAATTAGAAATGCAATCTAAAGTATTTATCCTGAAGATTTTAATTCAGAAAAAGATAGAAGAACAGAAAGAAACAAAAAACAATACAAGAATCGAAATAACGTTTTCGGAACTAGACCTAATTTTGCAAACCGATTTGCAGATCTCGATCGGATGATTCAACTCCACGCGAATGCTTCCGATCTTCACCGCTTCAAGTTGGAACTTTCTCCTCGCTGTGTCCTCCAGGCCGAATGATTTCGGGCGAGAAATCAAGAACGCCTTCTTTCGGCGCTCCTACTCTCCCTCTTAAGGCGTTTCGAAATCGTGAAAAATTTCCCCCCTTATTTTCGAGTTTGTTGAGTCTCTCGGTGCGCCTCGCTCCACACGCACATCGGTGCTTCAAGTGGTCAACATCCCGTTGTACTCCATCTGATTGGTGGAGGACGGCTTGCATATGATGGTGCTCGTACTCAACAGGTGAGTCGCGGTTGACTGTGTACACATCGCTGTGCACACATGGTTCAATTTCATCGTGTGATTGGCTCACACGATCTGCATACAAATCTTGCACACATGCTTCAAAGATCCATTAGTAACCACAAGCCCATTAAGGGCATTAATAAAACGAATTGGCCTTAAAAAAACTTAATGAAGGTACTAATTGCAATGTAAGAAACATATTATTTCCACAATAATAGATTCTATAAACTAATTGCAATTCTTGTCCAACAATGGCTATTATAGTAGCCATTTCTTTTAGTAATTATTCTTGAAATGTCTCAAACTAGCCCAAATTATTTGTAATTAACTACTCATTTTAAAATGCAATGAAAAGTGATTATTCTAGGCATCATATCATGATAACATGCAAAATAATTGTTTATTTAAAACATTCAATGCTTAAAATGCAAATAAAACGTATGATTTAGAGTAACTTTTGCTTGTTATCATAACCCCCCACTTTACCTATTGCTAGTCCCTTAGCAATGATTAAGGTTTCAGCCAGAAATACATTATTTTTACTGACTTCTGCATCATCATGATGAGTATTTTAAGTTTCCCCTATCAGTGTGATATCATCATTCCTTTTCAGAAATGAACAGAAGAAGATATTGATGATGGACTTGTGCAGGGTCATCATTTCTTCAACCTCGACTATGAGACTCTGCTGCTAAAATTGGAGGGAACAGAAGAAAGGAAAAAAAAATAAATTTCTCCTTCCAAATGAGTTGAACTTGTCCTTTTTGGTGCTAGCCACTGGGGTTTTAAATTGAGATCACCCCCCTTTCCTTTCATGGACAAGAATTTTGAAAATATTAGTCAGGATATGATTCCTTTTGTGGGTGTAATCCACTTATTAAGACATAGCTTGCCTTTCCTCACTGCTGCATGCAACTTATTTGTAGTTTTCGCCACTTATTTGGACTATGATGTCGCACTGCAGCTTATTTATCTCTTTTTTTGGTCTTGTTCATGAAAGGATAAAGGGTTGTAAATGAGTGTTTTCCCCCTTAATTTTCACCTTTGATCCAAGATATCTCATTGGTTGGAGAAATGAGTTGATGAGGTAAGAAATTTAGAACATAAAGCTAATCCTAGCAGCAGAGCCTCTTAGTTTTGTTTGAAGTTTTCCACAAAACTCTCCTACACAGCCTCTTGAATCTTTGACTGCCATTCGCACTGTAGGTTACCCAATGTCCTTCAGCAAGTAAATTGACAATGTATCCCTGACTGTTGCCTAAATCATACACTAAAGACTAAATAAACCTGATTTAAAGGTTTATTACTGTCATGATTTCTTTTTTTTTCTAAACAATCAAAAAAATAAAATAAATAAAAAATAAAAAAAAATATGAGAGAACAAATCTACTCCATTCTTGGACAGAGTTTCCTTTAATATTGCTAATTACCTACTGCATGCAGATATTGATCCCTACCTTCTAGATTATACTTTCTAAAAAAAATTGCAAACCATAGTTTTGTATGGGTTGGCAGAACCGTCTTCTGCACTCTTCATCTGAATTCAACTTCAATTTCTCCAAAGATTATGCTTTCTTTTATTCTGAATTTTTTATGACAGAATTGTACCTTTTGTCCTGGAGAGAATGTCTTACGGTTGAGGTGCTTATCATGAAACTTCTTCATTTTGTCCTTGTAGATTAGGGAATTATTGTAGGCTTCATTTCTTAATTCTTCTAACTCATGCAATTGCAACAACCTTGTCTTTCCTGCATTATCTAAAGAAAGATTTAGTTTCTTAATAGCCCAATAACTTCGATGTTGAATTTCCACAGGTAAATGACAAGCCTTACCATAAACTAACCTAAATGGTGACATTCCTAAAGGAGTTTTATAGGCTGTTCTATATGCCCACAATGCATCATAGAGTTTGGAAGACCAATCCTTACCATCTAATCTCACTATTTTCTTTAAAATTTTCTTTACCTCCCTGTTGGTATTCTCAACTTGACCATTGGCTTGAGGATGATAAGGAGTTGTGACTCGATGCTCCACTCCATATTTTTTAAGCATCAGTTGCAATTGATGGTTGTTAAAATGTTTCCCTCCATCACTTATGATAGCTCTTGGGCAACCAAATCTGCAAAAAATGTGTTGGTGAATGAATTTTACCACCACTTGATGGTCATTAGTTCTTGTTGGTATTGCTTCTGCCCATCTTGACATGTAATCCACTGCAATTAAAATATATTCAAAACCATTAGAATTGGGGAATGGACCCATAAAGTCAATTCCCCATAAATCAAAGATTTCGACTTCAATTATAGGACGGAGAGGCATTGCATCTTTTTTCTTCATATCAATAGATGCTTGACACTTAAGACATGCTGAACAATAGGTGTGTGCATCAGAAAAGAGGGTAGGCCAAAAAAATCCAGCTTGAAGTACTTTAAATGCTGTTATTTTTTATGCATAATGTCCCCCACAAAGTGAAGAATGACATGCATTTAAAATACTGACCTGTTCTACCTCGGGCACGCATCGTCGAAATATATCATCAGCCCCTAATTTGAAAAGTTCAGGTTCATCATAAAAATAATGTTTTACCTCTTTGTAGAATTTTTTCCGAGTTGCATAATCCCAATCCTCCGGTATTAAACCTGCAACCAAATAGTTAATTATATGGGCATACCAAGGTAAGGGTTGGCAATTCACTGCGAGGATGCTTTCATCGGGGAAATTCTCATTGATGATTTGTGAATCTTCAGCTTGAATTCGTGAGAGGTGATCTGCTGCAACATTTTCTTTTCCCGGCCGATCCTTAATTTCTAAATCAAATTCTTGTAATAAAAGAATCCATCTAATTAGCCGAGATTT
The DNA here is from genome assembly GCA_024174645.1 of Lemna minuta. Classification (NCBI taxonomy): domain Eukaryota; kingdom Viridiplantae; phylum Streptophyta; class Magnoliopsida; order Alismatales; family Araceae; genus Lemna; species Lemna minuta. The sequence continues at coordinate 11,754,532 of CM044115.1, read as the reverse complement.
GGATTCTTTTTTTAGTTATGCAGATATTTCAATGCTGCATGGTCAGAAAAACTATAATTTTTGCTCCCTAACACATATTGCCGGAATTTTTTTCCAATGCAAAAAAATAATAGCAAGTAATTCTTTTTTTCTGTTGTTGAGTAATTTACCTGTGCCCCTCCAAGTGTTTTACTTGCATAATAGATTGCTACCGGATTGCCATCGATGCGTTGGCCAAGAATTGCTCCCACTGCGGTGTTAGACGCATCACACATAATTTCAAAGGGAAATTCCCATCTCGGAGCTTGCAATATAGGTGCTTTTATAAGTGCTTCTTTAATGAGTAAAAAGGAAGATTTAGCTTCTTCTCCTAAAGAAAAATCCACATTATTACAAAGAAAATGTGTTAGAGGTTTAGCTATTTTTTCAAAGTCTTTAATGAAGCGACGGTAAAATCCAGCATGTCCTAAAAATCCTCTAAGTTGTTTTTGGTCTGCAGCAAGGGAAGATTCTTGATGACTTCCACCTTGGCTTGATCCACTTTGATTCCCTCTTTGCTGATAATGTGGCCCAGAACAATCCCCTCTTGCACCATAAAATGCAATGAAAAGTGATTATTCTAGGCATCATATCATGATAACATGCAAAATAATTGTTTATTTAAAACATTCAATGCTTAAAATGCAAATAAAACATATGATTTAGAGTAACTTTTGCTTGTTATCAACCATCATCTCATCGCATGAGTGATCGTGAGGAGGATCAAGAGGACTCTTCATTCACATCATCATTCAAAATCCAAGATCATAATCTTGGAATCAGGCGTGGTTATTTACTTAAAACCCCTTATTTGAATTATTAGGGGGTCATTAATTATCTTCATAATAGCATAATTTTCGTTATTTTATTTATCTCCAAGAAAACAAATATCTTCATTCCCAAGCTCATTCGTAGGATATTTAGGCACAAGAAAATTCATATTTTTCAAAGGGTGAAGAATCGGACATTGAGTAAACATCTCCGAGGGTTTTGGATTTACAAAATTTTTTTTTTTTACTGATCCTTCATCTTTGCTTTTAGTCGATTAACTTTGGAAATATTTTGTAAACCTATTACAAAGACAAAGGGCCAATAAGCTAACAGGAGTTGATCCATCAAGATATTCCAAATATTATATTTAACTAAAATGTTATCTAGTAAAACTTGGGTTCCTTGTCTAGGGAGTTGATCCATCCATAAAAACAGATAGATTGATTGATAATTCTTTGAAAAAATAATTATTTTAAGGAAGTTTGCAATAGAATAATTTTCAGGGCCAAGAGAGACTGCAAAGAAGTGAGTGAGTGTGTCAATGTGTAAGAGAGAGGAGAGAGAGAGAGACTGCAAAGAAGTGAGTGAGTGTGTCAATGTGTAAGAGAGAGGAGAGAGAGATAGAGATAGAGAGAGAGAGAGGGAGAGAGAGAGAGACTGCAAAGAAGTGAGTGAGTGTGTCAATGTGTAAGAGAGAGGAGAGAGAGATAGAGAGAGAGAGAGAGTGAAGTCTTTGTTCATTCTTGACCAGAATCTTCGCGTTATTCTTTGAGTTTATTCAAAATTCTAGCATCCGATTTAGCGGGTATCATAATCTGCATGAGAATCTCCATTAATGAATACATTTCAAGCTTCAATTTGCAACTACGATAATCTGGTAGATGAATCCCTTGCAAAACCTAAATTTCAATAAAATATCCCTTCTTGAACGAACCGCTTGACCTGATCATGCTCTCTCTATTTAAAATGACCCGGTATTTTAAATAATAAAAATTAAATATTGGGAATAAAGAACAAGAGTTCCACCAGCGTGAAGCTTTTTTTTAGTGGTGGCGTTGTGTTCTTGGTTTGTCTTCTCCTGACATGTGAATTGTAATTTTAAATTAATAAAAAATAAATAATGGAGTAAAGAACTCGAGCTCCGCCACCATGGAGAAGGTGTTTCTCAGTGGCGGGTTGTATTCTTTCCTTGTCTTTTCCTGGTTTGTGAAATACGAGGGTGATCGGTGCGGGAGATAGGCTGATAGAGCATTAATGGCGGCCTGGATGTGAGCCACAAAAACCAAGAATGCTGGACCTTGGTCGCCTAGATCTGGTTTTTGAGTCAGCTAGACGCGTTGGATGCGCTGGATGTCAGATGGGTTTGGATGTCATCTGTCTCTCTCTCTCCCCTTCTCTCCCTCTCTCACTTCTCACTCTCTTTCCCCTCTCTCTCTCTCCATTTCTCCTAGTCTCTCTTTTGCTCTCTATCTCCGCCTAGCTCTCTCTCCCTCAACGTCTACTTTTCTCTGTTTGTTTTCCTCCCCGCCTCCATCTTTTTTACTCATTCTCTGCAAGAAGAGAAGAGACTGGAGAGGGAATGTGAAGAGAGAGAGAGGGAGAGGGGAATAACAGAGAAGAGAAGAAAACGAGGAGAGAGAGATTGGTTAGGGGAAAAAAGGGTAGAGAGAGAGAGAGAGGCAGACAGTCACGGAAAGGATGAGACAGATTGGAGGAGAGAGAGATGCAGATTAGATAAAAGAAGGGAAAGAGGAGAGAGAGGTCAGAAAAAAGGGGAGAGAGAAAAAAGTCACAGAGAGAGTGTGATAGATTAGCGGAGAGAGAGAGAGAGAAATATAGATCAGAAAAATATGAGAGAGATAGGTTAGAGAGAGAAAGATAGAGAGGAGACCGAGTCGCAGACTCCCAGGGAGAATGTGATAGATTTGAAGAGAGAGAGAGAGACAGACAGACAGATGGCAATAGATTATAAAAAGAGGGGAGAGAGAAAGAAAGGTTAGAGAGAGAGGGCGAAAGATTATAAAAATGAGAGAAGGATAGATTAGAAAAAAAAGGAGAGAGAGAGAGAGACGTGGTATGTTTTCGTCCATGAGAAGACGGAAAGAAATATCGTCCGGGAACAGTTGCGCAGCGTGGATACTTTCCATCACTGCCGCTCGTGTTCATGAAAAGAGGAAGTAAAGGGCTGATAAAAAGCATGGGCCTTTTAGGCGTGCAACCCTCGAGCGCCTAGACACTCTGGGCATCAGATTCTAAAGACGATGTCCTTCATCATCCCTTTCTAGAGAGATGCCTCAACTCTAGAGAGAGAAATAGTCTAGAGAGATGACTCTTTATTGCTGTTGCCTCTCTCTCTCTCTCTATCTCTTACTCTTGCTCTCTTTGGGCATGACCACTGCCCTCTGCATCCATCTCTCCCCACCTTTGATATCGTCTCCCTCTCTATCTAGCATGTCTATGATAGTCTAGAATATTTCAGATTGTCTCTTTCCTCTTGTTCTCTCTCTCATTCTCTCAATCTCTTTCACCATCACCACTGCCCTCCTCTGCCATCTGACACCATCCTTGATATCTTCATGGATTTTCTCTGACATGTGTATGATCATAATTTTAGACTATTTCTGATCTCTCTCTCTCTCTCTCTCTTACTCTCTTTCATCACCACTTCAGCCCTTCAATATCACCCTTTGAAATCTTCATACTTAACATCTAACATGCGTATGATTCCAATTCTATTGCTTGAATGTTCTGAGAAGATTGACCAAGAAATAAAGTCTTGACTTTTAAAAAATTTATGAGAAACAGATGTGTCTATAGAACTCAAACATCATTCAAATGTAGAGATTTTTATGGATATTATGCCTAATTTTTGGCCCTAAGGCACTTGAATTGGCTCATTTTGGTTACTTGAAAGGGGATGTAGCTCGGAGTATTGTTTTTTCTCCTTGCATTGACATTGTCAAATTCACCTTGCTTGTAGGGCTTTATATCCTTGGTGGCCGATGTTTGACAAAAGATTGATCTAACCCCTCACGTGAAGAAAATCTGTGAATTCTTTGAATCACTCGATCATTGACATCTCAGGCTCTAGCAATGCATTCACGTCCCAAGATTCACCTCGATCAGGGGATCGAGGACTTGAGCAAAAATCAAAGGGCGATATGTCGTTGCTCGCTGGTGGTGTCGTCAAGTGATGTGGAAATATTCTTGGAAAGTTGGATTTAATGAGTTGACTTCTCAATAGAATGATGGCCTTGGGGAATTTTCTTTGGAAGATGCTATCCTTTTGCTACCTCCATTGTCTGGACCTTCCAATAGTGATCAACAATGGATAGTTGATGAAAAATTGAAAGAGATTCCAATAGTGGAGAGACTGTTTATCAAATCTTTAGAGATTATGCACTATTACCCTAGACAAAATTTATATTTGTAGGGCCAAATTAAAGCACAAGAAATGTAAATTGTTCCAATCACTAGTAAAAAAAGTCAATTCATTTTTCTCATCAATGTATTGACTAAGCTCCAAAGGTCAATAAGTAGAATCTTGGGTTGGTTGGAGCTGAGCAATCAAAGGTGTTCTTCTCCAATATTGTTGATTTGACTTTCCGATTGGAAAATTATAGGTCAACCCTTTGAGGATATCCTAGTGAACTCAATCATTTGGCATATAGTGGCTCAAATAATTCAAGTGAGATCATTTTCAATTGTTAGGTAAACTTGAATTCATGAAAAAAATGAGGTTCCCCATTTTTAGGAATAAAATGGACCCCACTAGGGCAATCAAATGTCATCGAGTAGCGCAAGTGTTCCCGATGATCGCCTTCGAGTCAATGAAATTCCCTTTCTCAAGCTCCATCCACTAGAAATTCGCACATTTTCGCGATAAATGTAATGCAGAAGGCAATATCTTGTTGAACTCTATCACTTGTAATTTTGTGGATAAAGTGACCCATGTAGTATTCTCTTGAGTCATTTGCTTCATGTAAGGTCGCCCGTGATCAAACTCGATCATTATGATGGATGCAAGCGACTCGATCGACAATCATAGACCCTTTGATCAATTCGATTATCGATGAAGGTTCAAAAAATGGTTTTTTTTATAAAATATCTCTCTTATCTCTCGAATCTATGATCGACTAAGTGATTGACAATCGCCGATCCAATCATGATTCATATTGGCCGATCAATTGGCAATGTCAATTGACCAATTCGTGATCATGGATGGGAATATCTGATCATGGATGGAATTAAATGCATCAATGAGCAATACAATCTTAAAGAGAGATGCCAAATCAATGTGGAGAGGGTGGGCCGGGCAAGATCGGGCCTTTCTCTCTCTAGAACACGTGGAATGGAAAAGAAAGCGGGTGGAGAGAGACACTGGGAGGAGACAGATGAAGCCTCTCCTCAATAAATGGGGCAGTTCAATGATGTGGGAACCTATGGCGCCGCCTTTTTTGATTGGCGGCTGACGCCGGCGAGCGCGTCACGTTGAGCCAAAAGAGGAAGCAGCCGCCATGCTGACGTGGCCTTTCCAACGGCCTCTCTCTACTTTCTCTTTCCTCGAGCTGAAAGAATAATTTAAAAAGATACTGCCAATGTAAAAATAAATCATTTTTATATCTCTCTCTAGTCCCCGTAATTCTCTCTCTTACTCTCTCTCACTAAGGGAACGCCAAATTGCCAACGTCCGCCACGTGGGATCCCTGAATCGCTTCCTCGCACGTGATTCGACAGGACCACCAGGCCCACTATCCGGTTTAATTAAGCCCGGGCACTTGTGAGCCGGGCGTCTAGAGAGAGAAAGAGACATCGGTGTCGATGTGGAGAGAGAGATAGAATCTTATAGAAAATTAACTGTCAAACTTTAAACAGGGAAAGGACGTGGACGGACGGCAGCAAGATTTGTTTACTCTCTTTCTCTCTCTAGACTTTCATGTCACTCGGCATGCGCGCCGCACTCTAACAACTCCTCTCTCTCTAAGATACTAACCCTCTCTCTCCTCTATTCCTCTGGTTCTCATTCTCTCTCTCTCTCACTCTCTCCCCTCCCCACTACATCTCTCTCTCTGTCCTCATTCCTATTCTACTCTCTCTATCTCTACCTTCATTCCTCCCCCTCCTACATCTATCTCTCTGCCCCCTCCCACTCTCTTCACACCTCTCTCTCCCCTCTACATTTCTCTCTCCTGCTTCATATAGATCTGTCTTTCTCCCTCCCTTTCTCTCTCTTTCTCTCATTCTCTCCCTCGACCTCTCTCTCTGTGTTGCCTACGTGTCATTCCACGTGGAAGTCCATTATCACGAATTACTGCCCAATTTGGTCTATTCTTTTTATATGATTATAAAGTTCGGGTATGATCTCTTCATTTAATTGAAATTTCCTGCACCAGAATTGTCAACAATTGAACGCCATCGCCTCGCGAGAAAGTCAACCGGACGGTTGATTCCACTGGTTTGTATTGGTCAACGCAATAATATTATTTTAATAAATATTATATCAACCAGCACGGGCAAGCATTTATTAAATAATAATTTATTCAATTATTGGATTCCATATTATTGCGAATTATAATATACCCGCCGGCTAACGTGAGCTCTGACGTTGTGGCGATGGGACCCACAGAGAAAACGGTTAACGTCACCGTCAACGTGGCGGCGGTTCGGACCGGTATGGCCTTTTCCGGTCCACATGATTCCCGGACCGGAAAGATAAAGCTGAAATCATGGGGGGTACTTTCGGTATCTAAAAGATAGTGTCGATTTCTTCAGAGGTAGTGTAAGCCATAGATGGACTTACACGTGTCTCTTTCAACGGAAGAGATCACGCCACGTCACTACCGTGCACGGCCAATCTCATGAGGGTCGACAAATCTTCTTTTCAATCATGGTGGTACTTTGGGTCTTGAAAAGATTGTCTCGATTTCCCGAGAAATCCGTGGGCCCTAGATGACAGCCACGTGTCAGTTTTAACGGAACAGATCACGTAGGTCTCCCCACTCGAGACAATTTTTTTATAGAAAATCATGGGGGTATTTTTCCGTATTTCAAAAAAATTTCCGCCAAAAAATCAGGGCCCTAGATTGAAGGTCACGTGTCACTTTTAACGGAGCCGACCACGCCACGTCGGTTCAGACCCCTTAACCTGATGAAGTGAAGACGCTAATCGACAATTTTTCTCTGAAATTACCAGGGTATTCCAGTATTTAAACGAATTACTGTCAATTTCAACACCAGATGACAACCACGTGTCATTTTCAACGGCGAAGATCACGTCAGACGACGCCACGTCATTAGCCACGCTGGCCTCACCCCACGACTAACCTCCTACATGACCTGCACTATAAAGTACCTCCTCCAGAAGTTCAAATTTCCACGAACAAACGCAAATCTCTCTTCTTTCTCTCTCCTCTCTCTCGAAAGAGAAAACGAAGCTCCGGCGATGTCAATTTCACCCGAAGCAAAATCGGCGATTCCTTTTCCCGAGGTATTCGCCCGAGACGCCATTATCGCTTGGTTCAGAGGAGAGTTCGCGGCGGCGAACGCGATAATCGATTCTCTTTTGAGCCACCTGAGCGAGATTTCGCGCGGAGAAACGGGTCCTGGAAATGGTTACGAGGCGGTTTTCGCCGCGATTCATCGGAGGAGAATGAACTGGATCCCGGTTCTGCATATGCAGAAGTACTTTTCCATCGCGGACGTAGCGATCGCTCTGCGTAACGCTTCGTACGGGAGGATCGATGAAAATCGCGCCGATGTCGTGATAAAGGACGACAAAGAATGCGGAGAAGAGAGAGAACACAACGCCGAAGTGATCAATGATGATGGAGGTAAATCTCGCGTCCTTGAGACTTTCAGAGATTCCTCTATTTTGCGATTTGATCGGCATTGGAGTTGATCTTGCATTAGAGTTTTGTTTCCAATTTGTCTCTCTCTATCAGTCAACTCTTCTGTCTCATGTTGTGATGGCAGATGAAAAAGAACGCGGAGCAGAGTTGCATGACGAGGAGGAGATAGCAGATTACTCCGGTGAATTTCTTCTCCTTGTTTTTTTTCTCTCAAGAAGATTTTAAGGTAAATCTGCGCTGATGCTTTTGAATAGTCTGTTTGAGATTTTCAGCGGTACTTGATTTTTGTTTTCTTTTGTGCAACTAAGTCGGTAGATCGCTCATGGATCTCTCTCTTTCTCTCTCTCTCTCGGTCAATGAAAGAGAGAGAATATCGGCCTGGAAAATATTTCTTTTTTGCTTGTTCAATAGGCATTTTATTTGATCTTATCTTCTGACTATTCTCTCCGCCTCCACCGGTAGATCGTTCTTCCATTATTTCCTCTCTCCCCCCTCGCACCGCAGTCGCGACAAGCTGAGCTGCATTCGATTTGATCTTCTCGACTCAACAGTTTCCTCTCGTTGAAATTTTTTAATGTTATTATGATTTCGATCGGCATTCAATTTTTTCTTTTCTTCTGACTTTTATTTTTCTTTCCCGCAAAATCGATAGACACTAGTCAACAACTCTGTTTGCCTCTGTCCTCTAATTGCTCCATTTTTTCTTTGTTTTATGAGAGAGATCTCTGTTTTTTCTTAGATGTATGATCGGACGGTCAGGACAGATCCCGATCATTGGATCCGCTCTGACGGATCAATGTTCCTCGCCGTTCGTCCTCTGAAATCCCGTTCACCTTCTAGAAGGTTATCTTTCACCTTCTGATTTCTACCACTTCCGTACCTCCACGCGGCGGATCTTTAGCGTGGAATATTCTTTCTATTGCTTGACCTCTCTCTCTTAAGTACGTCTATCTCTCTCTCTCTAATTTTTTTCTGTCATTTTCAGTGAATCTCTCTGTCTTTAAGCCTTTTTCTCGCTGTCCGTATCTCTCTCTCACTAATTTTTTCTCTTTTCACTGTGAATAGGTCCTTCTGTCTCTCAGTTACTCTCTCAGTTGTCCGTAAACCCCTCTCTTACTTTTTCGCGTACCGTCCGTAAGCCCCTATCTCTCTCTCTCTCTCTCTCTCAGTTTTTTGCTCACTGTCGTCGGTACGTTTCTGTAAGATTTTCTTTCACTGTCCGTAAGTAGGTCTTTGTCTCTCTCTAAGCTTCTCACTGCACGTAAGTCCCTCTCTCACTCTCTCTAATTTCCTCGCACTGTCCGCAAGTTCCTCTCTCTCCTCTCCCTTTTTCTTTCACTCTCCCTTGGACTGAATGACCTGCCGTCGGATTCGGATATCTAATGGAGAGAGAGAGAAACGACAGCTTGATCTCTAGATTTCTCGCGCGTCGGAATCTTTTGGTCAACGCCACGCTCGACCTTAATTTTTTCTCCTGATCTTCGATATGTCAACATTAGTGTCCATTACCCATCACGTTCAATAGATTACTCGGTCTACGATGCGGGTCCCACTAAAAATATCTTCCAACTTTGCTGCTTTCTAATTCTGTAAGCTTCGGATATTAAATCCTGTTAATGAGTTTTGTAATTTCAGTATATGTTCTTTATAGGATGTTCTCAGAAGAGCAGAGAGTCTACGGAGAATGGGGGAATCTGGTCAGAGCATGAGGATCCGTTGACTCGCCCGGATCGGATCCGAACGGTCAAAGGTTTTGTCGCCAAGGAACCGGTCAAAGGGCACATGGTCAGTATTCTCTCAATGACTTTGACTGGAAGTCAAATTCTTTTCTTGACTTTTCATTCTTCCACCAGGTCAACGTGGTCAAAGGGCTCAAACTCTATGAAGATATTTTTGCGGACTCTGAGCTCCTAAAGCTGACCGAGTTTGTGAATGAGCTCCGACTCTCTGGCCGCCGAGGGCAATTATCAGGTCAACGGTCAACTCTCCCAAGTCGTTGACTTTTGCTTCAATTGGATTATTACTGAAATATCTTATAACTTTCTATCAGTATAGAACATCTGTTGTAATCTGTTAATTTAATACGTTGAATTTTTGTATTTATGGAATTAGACATACGTAGAGCAGATAAACCCCATGATTGTTTAGTTTTATCATAAATAAAAAGTACTTTCATCCTATTGAAAAATGTACTAGTGTATATACAGCGCTGCCTTTCACGTCACATAGGTATTTATGGGTGTCTCTATAATGCAGGAAGCGGCGTTGACTTAAATTTGAGTTTATTCATGGACTTATTAGCTCAGAGAGTACGAGGAACTTTTGTAAACTAATCCGTTGCATTATTTGAAATTACAGGGAGCACATTTATTTACTTTAACCAGCAATCAAAAGGGAACAAGAGGGAGATAATCCAGCTGGGCACCCCAATATTTCAACCCACCATGGATGATGCATCATGTAAGCATCATTCCCCGAGTTGCTATCTCATTTAACTGTAAGACGGCGTCTTTTGAGGGGTGTCTCTCTCCTCCACCTCCAGGTCAAATCGAGCCAATCCCGGATGTTCTACAGTCAGTGATCGACCACCTTGTTCAATGGCGGCTGATTCCGGAGACCAAGAGACCCAACAGCTGCATCATCAACTTCTTCGATGAGGTTTTCTCTCACCAACTCTCTCTCTTCAGATTGTCTCAAATAGTGGATGCCTGTTTGCTGACATCAGTGGTACAGGATGAGCATTCACAACCTTACTTCAAGCCACCGCATCTGGACATTCCAGTCTCAACTCTAGTCCTCTCGGAGACTGAGATGGCTTTTGGGAAGTTCCTCGTTGCAGACAACCACGGCAGCTACAAGGGATCCCTTTCTCTCTCTTTAAAGGATGGGTGAGCACTTCACTCTTCTCTCTCTATTTTCAGTATGATGGATTCATTGAGGAGGGAGAGGCATCGTGGGTAGTGGGGTTAAAGAGAGGGATTGGGACTGGCTAGAGAGAGAAAGACCAGATTTTGATAGAGTGATGGATAGCAAGAAATTGATAGGGTTAGTTAGAGATATAGGGGATAGAGATGGAAGAGAGAAGATACATGGCAAGAGCGAAAGAGAAATGCAGAGAAATTGATGTGAGGAGAAAGAACATATGCAAAAGGAGCGTATATAGAGAGAGAGGTAGAGTGAAACATAGAGATGAAAAAGAGTGATGTGGAAGACTGAGATAGAAATGGAGAAGGAAGAATATATGTATATATCGTGAGAGAAAAAGAGAATATGTGTATAGATCGATGGAGAGAGTGGAGTAACATAGATGTAGAAACAGAGATCGACATGGTGTGAGAGAGAGAGAGAACAGAGAGATAGAAAAGAAGATAGTAGAGAAAGAGAGTAAAGATGGAGAGAGAAGAAAGGAATGACAAATTGAAGCAGAGGTGGAATTGGAACAAGAGAGAGAGATAATAAAGCTAGGGATAGAGACAGAGGGAGAATTGCTGGGGTGGTTGGTAACAAATTATGGTCATTGGCACGAGCAGGTCTCTACTGGTGATGAGAGGCAACAGTGCAGATTTAGCGAGGCACGTTATCTGCTCGTCCCCCAACCGAAGAATCTCCATAACCTTTGTCAAGGTCCGCTCCCCAGACACTCCACCAACCAAGGAGCCCAATTCTCTCGCCTCAGCGCCCAAGTCCCCTCATGTGTGGCCACCGACTTGCGCCGCCCACGAGATGGTGGCGGCATCCCCCCCGGTCATGTTGGTATCATCGCCGCTGCCTCCAGGGAGGAGGCTATCGAGGAGTGGTACGGGAGTGTTCTTGCCTTGGACGAGTGGGCCAAAGAAGTATCAAAAGCACGTGCCTCCAAGGATTCAGAGACGGAGGCTCGCCGCACTCCTGCCATCTCCAGTGGAGGCAGCCGGGTGAGTGTTCTTCTGTGAGGAATCTGCTGGGGAAACAAAGGTTTGCTCGGTGACTGGCTGATGGTAAGGAGTTTGATCATATTTTGGTCTCTAAAGATGGAAATTTTGTTGATCTCTCTCTCTCTCAAACTTTGCTGTCAAAGGAGAAGAAGAGTAAATCAGGGGCTTAAACAACAGTCTCATGTGCACAGTGATGAATCATCTTCACAGTTAGGATCTTCTGAACAAAATCCTATGATGAATCATCTCCAAGTGTCAGATATATATATATATATATATATATAGAGAGAGAGAGAGAGAGAGAGAGAGAGAGAGAGAGATGAAAGTTTCCAAGCAAGCAGATCAAATAGGGAGATGCCAAGAATACCCTTCATCTTCCAACAACAAGAGAGAGAGAGAGAGAGAGAGAGAGAGAGAGAGAGAGAGAATTGACGACGCTTGAAAGCGGGTTGATCGCGGATCCCGGGTGATGTATGCATTTCTTTGCGAACTCAATGACATCTCCCAAGCAGAGGCGCCTTCGTAACATGCATTTTGTGTTCACAAATATATGATTTTTAAGGCTAATTTCATATTAGGTTCAAGTTCTTTTTCTAAGAGCTAATTTTATTAATTAACGAGTTTGACATTTTTCAGGATTATGTGTCTCTTTTATCAGCCTTTTTGTCGATAATTTTGAGTTTGGGCTCCGAAAAATTGAATTTGGAAGAATAAAGAGAATAATTTCCAAGTTAACCTAATTCTCGAGGCAATATAGTGAAATTTGTGGAAAAACTCTTTGATTCTCTTTATAGTTTTACAATTCAATGACATAGAAATGTGGAAGAAAATTTAGTGGGAAAAAATTTATATTTTAGAAGATATTTAGTTCTAAGTTATGTTATGAATTTTTGGGATTTTTGAGAACTTATTTAAAAGAGAAAAAGCCAAAAAGTAGGCCATGTGAAGTCGCAAGCAGCCACATAGCTTATCATTAGATCATTAGATCAATCAGTCAAAGAGAAGAAGCACTAAGGAGAGATGATCTTATCATCTTGTACATATTGAAACCATATTTAACAGAATCATTTGAAGGAGTTCTTGAAGTTGTTCAAGTGTCTAGGATCTAATGATATTCATAAGATTATTTGATGATTGAATATCCTCTTGAAATGGTCATCATTGCTTGGGAAAGATAAGAGAAAGGAGAATTTCCCAAGACGCTTGTATGAGTAGCCCTGGTTTTGGTTGTTTTCCCCCTAATTTTATACTTTGGGCATGTAAAATTTTCACAAAAACCCTTATATGTTAAAATTTTCATTATTGTTATGTGTTTGATCCTCTAGGTCCATATATCTCTCTAATCAATAAATCAATCAGCCCAATAATGCTTATCGGTTCTCTTTATTCATCAATTCTATCAACATATTGATTAATTCATTCAAAATTGATTTAACTCAATCAATAGCTTGAGTCACCAACCTAGTGGGTTCCTAGCTACAACAAAGCGTGATCCTGCATTCATTGAAAACACACATCCACACATCAATATAAAAATCAAACTTTAATTTAATGGATTAATCAACTTTAATTTAACATAGAGGTGAGTAGGGATCAAATCTACGAAGAAGTATGGTGTGTTTTTGAGATGTTTTAGAATTCAACCAAATTGGATAACAAGTTGGGACAAAAATTAGGAAAAAATATGGATTTAGAAGGAAGACTAAAAAATCTGTCCAAAATCATACAAGTCATATTTATATCCATGGAGAAATCAAAGAGCAAAGTTTGAGAGAGAAAACCGTGCGCAAGGAAAGAGATAATAATGGAAAACTATAAAATTTGGTCATTCTACGATTCAAAATTGAAATCTAATGCTAAATGATGATATATTGGGAAATATAACATAAACTAACTAAAAACCCTGTTTCAAATAATAAAATTTAATCGCTTGATTAAGAAATTTTCGATATGAAATCTCAATGAAGAATTTTGACATTTAAGCGGTGATTTCTCCCAATTCTCTCACTTATGCAATCATTAATGACCACCATTAAATCCGAAGATCAAACACTCCACATTGTGCCACATCACTTGTGCCCAAAATAAACATGCAAAGTCATGCATTAAAAACATTAGGGGTATTTATCCGCTATAAATAAAGGGTGATATACTTAAAGTAAAATTAGCCCATTAAGGGAACTAAATGAAAATGAGACTCACTTGATACACCTTGAGATTACCTAATTGGAGGGTGAAATACTAAAGGGGGGGGGCAAATTAGTATTTCTTACACATTTATGTTTTTCTGATATTTTTATGAATTTTTTAATTTTTTGTGCTAATGCTTATGTTGCTCATACTACAAATTTTGTTTATATTGGACAAGGTATCTGAATTCCCATGCTAGTCCTCAAATGAGATAGTATCGCTAGAGTCTCTTCTCACCTTGTTAGTCCCCGAGTAGCAATTATTAATTGGTCAAGTTAGTTAGATCAAAGTTCAAACATGAGCTTTAGATTTGACCCATTGATGCCCTCAGTTAATGACATCACTTTGTCTTCATCCTGCGACATTCCGTCGCTCATTCCATCTCCCATGGCTCGACTTGTAGATTCCACATGTTGTTCCCTAATTCCCTTTGGGCTGACTTGCCTCTTGAAATCCTCAAACCTTGTCACCAATCTATTCACACTCCATCTAGAATTTTTGTCCTTGTTCTTGTGTGATCTTACAAGGTGAAAAACAAATATGCCTTGACTTGACTTTCTGGTCAACTCCCCATACTTGTCATGTCTAGGACTAATTCATTGAAGAATCTCCCCCTCACCCTCATGAGTAAGTACGACTTGCCTTGAATCAATCTAATGTGTGTAGGTAGTCCTAACTATCCCTAATTCATAAAATAAACTAAAAAAAAAAACTCGGAATTCAAACTAAATAAATGAAAAATAAACAACATCAAGTAATCTAAATTTAAAGGAAAACAAAATGGAAAATTACCAACTTAAAAACTCCTTGACGAGTTTACTTTGACTTGATACCTTTGACTTTGACTTTCTTTGAACCACTTTGACTTTCAATGTGTCTACCCTTGACTATTTTGATTATGTAGAAGATAATCTATACGTGTAGATGATAATATGAATGAACCTAAATGATGATCCTATGAACCAAATTAAATGATGATCCTAGACATCTGTATGAGAAATGAATGAAGTATCAACCTTCCTTTTATAGGAGGATGTTAACACTTTCTTTGAAAACCTAAAACTTTATCCTTAAACACACATGATATGGGTCAAGTAGAAATAGATACATGATACATGTCTTTGATGATAATTTCTTATTGATGCTTTAAAAACCAGACTAACAAAATTTAGCTAGGTAAATTTCAACAAACACTCTGTGAATAAGTTTTATCTTTGAAGGATGATTTTAGAGAAAGACTAAGAAAAATATAATAAATAAGTAAAAAATAAGATTAAGAAAGTGGATTTGATATTGATTTAAATCTACTCTAAAAATGACGTGCATTCTCTATGAATGAGAGAGAGTGTTGTGTGTGTCAAGGGGTTTTGCTAGGGTTTTGCCCCCGTTTTTGTTTTAAAAGTACCTTAAAACAAGTGACCATTAGATAGAAATTAAAAAATGGAAATAAAATAAAACTAAAAGTAAAAAATAAGATTAGGGAAATTTTTTTCTTGAGATGCTTCTAATTAATTTTTTTATTTTCAATTTAATGAAATCAGAAATTTCTTTGTAATCCCAATTCTTAAGGGCTTATTCTAGCTTTTCCTGGGTTTGCCTGCATTTTGATTGTCAATGTGGGTCCACTACTCAGGTCATCCATACTTAAAATTATGAAGATAAACATTCCTAAAAAAATTTAACTAAAAGTTAGAAAACATTTCATAACATCAAGAAAACTAAAATATAAGTTATCTTATATTCTCAAACTATAAATTATAAAACTCTTGTTTAACTAACAAGCGCCATGTTTGCACTTGTTATGCCCCATGTGGCACCCTCAAACGTTGTTACGTGTTTCCATGCAAGCACGCATGCCACGTCGACTGGCATGTCAGCTCGCACTAAAAATTCTCTTTTAAAACGATTGTAAATAAAATAAATTTAATAAAAATTGAAATTAATTTAAAATATATTTCATAAATCCTTTAAAATAAAAAAAATTATGTCTTTCAAAATAGAACTCCCATATAATCTAAATTTTTTTTGTTGGATTAGAAATTAAATAATCTATCATTATGTGGACTACCTTCAAACAAGAAGCCTCCATGTAAGCGCATGCTATTTAAATTTAAGACATAACAAGAGAATAAATTTTTAAATCCAAAATTTACTAAATTCACTTGAAAAGTAAAAGTAGATAATTTCAGACTAATTCTAGAAATCTCTCCACTCTCGTATTATTTTCATGTAAATCTAAAAATTTTATATGAACTAATGCAAATCTAAGAGAATATAAAAATTTAGAAATTCAAACCCATGATTGAAGGTAGTCCACATTTTGAGATTAGCCTTTCAAAATCATGCATTTTGAGATTTTTAATTTAAATTACATAGAATCATAAAAATGTACTCAAAGTATGATGATATGTATTTAAACGATATGAATTATGCCTTAAAAAGCACAGGTAGTCGTGTAGTTTCAAGTATATATTACATGTTATCACTACAATATGTGTTCTAGGAAATATGAATTATATCATAGCTCCCTCACGAAGCCTTGCCATCATTGGTGATTGTTGAGGTATAATCCTTCATCCACGCTAGACTCATGAATGATTTATAGAATGGTTAACTGTGAACCCTAATAAATCACTTACGTTAGTGCTGATCTGAGTAGGAAATCATTGAGAACACTTTATATGATATGTCTACTACCTTAGCAAATGATTTAATTGTATTTCATTCCTTGAGTCAATTTCCTCTTATACAAAGGGTAGATGATTCTATCTTGACCACAGACTCACCTTTGAGGACTTCATGTCCTATCCAATCTATAAAATTTTGGATATCTGATGGTTAGGGATTCCTAAGTCATAGTTAAAACAAGATCATCCATCCAAAATATGTCTTCGATGTCTCAAGTTTAAGGACTATGTACACAACTGGGACATGAATCTACTTGATTAATACCATTCAAGGATTCATATGGATCAATTTGATGAACTATTTTTATAAATAACTCCCATTATCTATCCTTGGAGTCACAAGCTCATAGATTCTCAATATGAGTTAGATTAGACAAAGCTATTCTTTATAGCTAATTAGATGTCTATCCTGAATATTATTGATAACATGCAATTTTAACTTGAAATTATACAATTATTAATGCAAATTAAGGCATAAAATATTCTATTCTTATGCATGTTATCATACTTTGAGTGCATATCTATCATTTTATGCAATTTTAAGTTATAATATCAAAATGCACTACTTTAGAGATAATTATGCATTTTTAAAGAATATATTTTTGAGTAGATTATTCCCATCTATATTTGTGATTATAATTGGGCATTAATGTTAAATAATAAGAGAAAATACTTTTTATACTCACATTTATTTTTCTAAGTTTTAATTTCTAAGAGAAATCAGTGTATTTTTGAAATAAAAATTTATTCTCTAGTTATTTATTAAATTTTAATTTTTAAAATGATAGCTTATTTAAGTTTTGACCCCACAAAACAAATTTCGATGAATTTGGAGTTGTATTTTAAAATGTATGAATTTTCTATTTTTTTGGATTTTTTTTACTTTTTATGAATTTATTTGGATTTATTTTAAATTTGGCACCTGACATGTGGCAGGCAAAAATCACATTGCCATATGGCGACGTATGAACATGCCACGTGGCGCACGCGTATATGTGCGCGCATATGTGCACACTTGTGTGTGTACGTGTGTGCACACGTGTCCACGTGTAATTAGTGAGATAAAGCATCTTATTCAGGATTTAAGCTAACTCCCTAATTACATATATATTATTACACTGTTAGTTTTGTTATGTGGGACTATCTTTCTATTTTTATATGCGCAAGTGATGTGATGTCATGTGGAGAGTCAGATCACGTGATTTAATTGTGATTGTCAATCGTCACTTAAGTGAGGGGGTACATGGCGCACTCTAATTTGTCAACGAATAGTTTTAAAATGGCTTAATCTATATCATTAATCTAAGGAGTTATAACGGTTGAAATTAAAACCGTTCGAACACATCAAAAGCTTTAGATCAAGATCGGATGGTGGGCGTTTCATGCGTTTCTTCTTCATGCGCGATGTGGCGAAATATCAGCGGTTGATCTTTGGTCCAACGAATGCGATTTAAGCGTAATGATTTGCATATATGCGTTTCATCAGAGCCGTTGATCAAAGATTAAATGAGTGTAGAAGCAAAGGGAAGCAAGAGATTCAAGGATGGTGGTGTCTAAATAGTTTGATTACTCGAAAATATCCATGAATACTTTATATCGTCAAAGAACATCTTAATTTATAGGGATATTTGGTCATAACCGTCGGATCGGCATTCAATCATCGATCAACGGCTCTGATGAAACACAGATATGCAAATCATTACGCTTAAATCGCGTCTGTTGGATTGAAGATCAACCGCTGAGATTTCGCTACATCGCGCATGAAGAAGAAACGTACGAAATTGATATTTATTCATTGTCATTTTTGTGTGATGTTTGCAATGAAGTCCATGAGCATATGCAATGACTAAGTGAATTATGATGAGATTATAATATAGTAATTACTAGTCTTTAAACATATGTTCTAAAAATTCCTATTTGTGGGATATTCGAGAGGGATATCGAATTTTCCAGAAAGAACAACACTATCTGATCCGACTCATATGATGAGTATGACTGATCCTGTAGCCATTACTGTAGAGACACTAAGGATAGATAGTGGGTGTTCTTTGGAGAAAGAGTTCACTGAATTGATCCCTATGAATCGCGACATGGTAGTTATATCTAACTGTCAATTAGGTTGATTCATGTCACGATTGTGTATGTTGTCCTTTGACTTGAGCCACCAAAGACATATTATGGATGGATGGTGATGTTTTGATTATGACTTACGAATCCCTAGTCTTGAGATATCTAAAACATGATATATTAGATACGACATGAAGTCCTATAATATAATTGTGTGGTCAAGATGGAATAATCCACCCTTGACATTTGAGGAGATTGACTTATGAAATGAGATGCGATAAATCAACAGCTAAGATAGTGAAAATATCGATGGAAATCTCAATGATTTTCTTCACACATTAAATCTAACTTGAGTGACTGACTAGAGCTTGATAGTTGATGAAACTTTTAAGTCATTCAAGGGTCTCACAGAAATGAAGGATTATATGTAGATGGTGACATATGATATGAGTGTTCTATACGTGAGTTCTCATACTCTCTATATCTCCTAGGGTATGTCGTTTAGCTTGCACCCAATGGGTGGGCAACTCGACTTGTCGATTAGGTTAAATTAATCCTTATTAATTAATCTGTATATTAATAAAAGTTGACCGATAAAGTGTAATTAGGTCTATAGGGTTATTAAATAGTGAGATATGTAGACCTAGAGGGTCACATACATAAGGTTTACAAATGTTATTGTTATAGACATAATTATGAGGGTTTTTATAAAAAAAATCTACATACTAGATATTTATAAATAGGAGGAGAATGATCGCAATTCAAGGTGCCCTTGAAAGCCTTGTGGGAATTCTCTTCTTTCTTCTCTTTCTCTCTTGGTATAGAGCTTTGAAGAGGAGATCCAACCATCCCTAGATTATGTGGATACTGCTAGAGGCTGGACACTTGAATTTCTTCAAGAACTCTTTCAAGTGAACCTTGTGAAGAAAATTGAGAGGCATAAAGTGAAAAGAGAGCACGTAGTTCAGCGGAATGAGTGTCTGCCACAAGCTTGTAGATCCCTCATTCGTTCTCATGGCCCAGTCCAATCCTCTGCCTCGTGCGAAGATCTTGGAAGATACAACGATAAGGATAGAATAAGACACCAAAATGAAGGGCTTTTGTGATGGCACTAATAGTGAGGAGATTAGTGGGAAAGCCAGGGACATAAAGGACTTCATGGAGAGGTGACGAGACGAAACCGTGAGGTCATCAATTTCACGCGGTATCGCGTCAAAAATAATTCCAAACTTACCAATTTTAAGAATTAATCACGAATTCAAGGGTATAATGGTAAAAATGGGTCGAATCCACAGGGAATTAAGGAATTTCTTGACATAATCTTCAAATTTGATCAAATCGGACGAGAAATTGATGGTAGAAATTGGGGAAAATGGTATTTTAGAAAGACTTCAAATCGATTCCACGGAATCAAAAATCGTTGAATTTGGACTCAAATTTGCGGAGAAATCAGGATTCGAAGTGGAGAGAAATTTCGGACAATCGAAATCGTGATTTTAGATGAAATTTAACAAAATTAAAGTGCAAATCCTAATCTAAACACAAATTAAACATGATAGGGAGATAATTAAGGAAAAACCGCTTCCACTAAACCTAATTAGCGATCGAAACGAGGTGATTAAGCCGATTAATCACCAAAAACGTGAAGAACGCAAACGTGAGCTTCAAGCGTCGATTTCTCCCTCAATTTTCCACCAAATCTCGACTTCTACCCCTCCTTGGACGCGGAATTGAAAGAGAAGAGGAAGAACTTGAGAGAAACGAGAGAGAGAGAGGTGTCTTGACAGTCAATTAGATTGAATCTCAAACTCGGATGCTTACAAACGTGAAGAACTAGTCATTTTATAGGGCGAATTTTCGTAACCGTCCGATCGTTTCGATCGACGGTTACGATGAAACGGTCCATCGTGGACCGTTTCGATTAAGTCGTGACTGTCGGATCGTGATGGACGGTCACGATTTAATTTGGAGGTGAGCGTTATAAAAACGCCTCAAATATCACCCCTTAGATCGCGATCCAACGGCTGAGATGCTTCCGGGGAGATTACATCTCGGCCGTTATAACCCCTCATTTAAGGCACGTGCTTGATTGATCTCCGGTGGTCCGTGTGTCTACGCGATCGACGCGTCTGATGCCGCCACGTCGCTTCAATCGTAGCCGTTATAATCCTTTAATTCAGCACGTGTCTTGATCATCGCCGGTGGACCGCGCGTCCATTTGATCGACGCGTGTCGATCGATCGTCCACGAGATCCAACGCCCATCGTTGCGCCACGTCACCTGCAGAGTAAGAGAGATGTGTGGATTAGTCCCACACGGAAAGAAATAAAAGGAAATGTCGGGTATATAAGTCCCGACATTTAAGAGGGTTAATACCCTTCCCATCTAGGGAAGGCTGAAGACCCCTTTTCTTATATATATAATAATAATATACTATTAATATATTACGCGCCACGTAGGCACTGCGCGGGTCCGCGTGGCGCTGCCACGTGGCCTTGCGTGCCACGTCGCATCCGCGCGGGCCCTGCGCCCATTTTTTATTTTTTATTTATTAAAAATGGGTTTAAAAATCGAAAATAAATTAAGAAAAATAGTTTAAAAATCCAGAAAAATTCCATAAATTGTAAAAATCATATCTTTTAATATATAACTCCAAATTAATCCAGATTTCTTTCATTTGATCCAAAATTTAATTATCTATTATTCTAAAAAGTCAGATTTAATAAATAATAAGAGTTAAAATTATTATTTCAAAAATACATTCATTTATTAAGATTTTAAACTTTAGAAAATAAGATGAATGTTTATAAAAATTGTTTCTCTTATTATTTTAACTTTAAAAACAGTTATAATCTCAAAAAAATATGGGTTATCAAATTATTAAACTCTAATTTATCAAAATTAACCCTAAATTAAAGTATTTTGAGATTATAATGATTTTTAAAGAGAATAATAAAAAAATACATATAAGTAGGATAACATGCATGGAAATGAAATCATTTATACTTAAATATGCATCAAAAATCATGTTTTATGATGTAAATATAGCATGTTATCAAGAGGCATGGTGGAGGTGACATGAGTAATTCCTGAACCTCTAACTGGACAAGGACGCCCGTCAGCTATGTGGACATCAAGGAGTGAGGGATTAGGATGGTAGGAACTTAGGATAGGGAAGTACCCGTCATGTAAGCCGAAGCTCCTAAGTCAATAACCCAAGAAATATTAGAAGTTGAGAGGGCGGACATACTTGGAGTGGTTGCATTCCCTTCGGTATAGGAAGCAAGGCTGGTAGAAGCCAGGCTCGTCGAAGCAGACTCTAGAGAGTACATGGAAAAAGCACGTGATGCCTAGAGATAGGCCAACTATGTAGGAGAGATCAATATTTGGTAGCCCATACCCACTGAAGGAGCAAGCACTGATGTCATAGAGGTAGCCGAAGAGGGATCTACGCCGAAGAAGATGAGGCTTCAGAGAGGGTATGCCGACGATGGAGGATAGGTGGTGGGGGAAGCGCCCACTAATGTCGATGGAAGATGCACGTATAGAAGATGCCGATGGCGTGGTGAGGATGAGGGCAGACTAGAGATACCGATGCCACGGCGAGGATGGAGAGATCACCACAAGGATGAGGATGCGTCGATGGTGATATTTCCGCGAGGATGAGATGAAACGAGGAGATGAGATCATTGGAAACCTGGAGATATCGCCGCTGGAAAGATTGCCACTGATGGAGAAATTCGACGCCAACAAGAAGCCCTTGAAGACGGTGTGGTCTTTGAGGAACTTTTGCCGATGCATATTTCGCTGATGAGGAAACCACAAAAAAATCTCACTGATGAAGGTTGCCGCCTTTTGAGGAGATCTTCGCCAAAGATTGCTCTGATACCATGTTCAATCTTGACAAGAAGAGAAGAGAAAAACTGATAACATGCTTAAAAACACATGAAAAAACATGATTATTAATGGAAATTAAGGCATACAATATTCCATTCTAATGCATGTTGTCATATTTTTGAGTGTTTATCTATTATTCTATGAAAAATTCATTATAATCTCAAAATTTATGAATTTAGGGTTAATTATGATGAATTAAAAATAATATTTTCATAACCCATCTTTATTTGAGATTATAATTAGTTTTTAAGGTTAAATAATAAGATAAATCATTTTATATACACTCATATATTTTTTTAAGTTTTAAAATAGAAATTTATTCTCTTTCTATTTATTAAATTTGACTTTTTAGAATGATAGATAATTTAATTTATGATCCAATGAAACAAATTTGGATTAATTTGGAGTTATATTTTAAAAGATATGAATTTTCTAATTTTTAGGGATTTTTCATATTTTTTTCAGATTTTTTTTGATTTTTTTGGAATTTTTCTAAATTTAAAATCGATTTATTTGATTTAAATAACATTTTATTTTCGTGTAGGTGATGTGGTCACACATGGAGCATCCATGTACACGGGAGAGAGCGAGCGAGGGAGAGCGGGAGAGAGAGAGGCAGGGCGGGAGAGAGAGAGAGCTAGGGAGGGAGGGCGGGAGAGAGAGAGAGGGAGGAAGGAGAGAGGGGGGAGGGAGGGCAGGAGAGAGAGAGGGAGGGCGGCCAGGTGGCTTCCGTCCCCGTCAGCCTCCGCCGTGGATTCGACGTCGATGCCATGTCAGCAGCTGGGGTAGATCTCAGTAGCTTTTTCAAAGGTTGGGGTAGATCTCGGGGTCGGGGGAAAGGTTAGGGTAGCTGGTGATAATAACCCAAACAAAAAAGGCGCCACTCGCTGCCAAGTCGAAAGAAATCGCGGCGGGGAGAGAGGATAGCGGAGGGGAGCGGCGACGAGAGGGAGCGGTGGCTTCCGATGTCTCCCGCTGTCTGCCGTGGATAGTATCGTCGAAGATTTCCACGGAGAGAGAGAGAGAATTCTGTCGAGATAGGTGGTCTAGGAGGACCACCGTTTTCCAATATAAATAACTGGAAAACTGCGTCTATGGTCTCTCTGCCGCTTCGAAGAGAAGTTCCCACTACCTCCTTAGATTTCCCCTTGACAACTTGACTGTTGTCTCTCTCCGTCTCTCTCCTTTTGGCCACTCTTCCTGGCGATTGGCCGGGAGAACAAAAAGTTTATACTTCAAACGGCCAGAGCGACGGGCTGTACGTCTCAAATGGGCGACGTAGATGACGAGTACAAAAAGCTAGTGATCCGAATGAATCTGACAAGGTCGTCGAGATCCCTTCTCTGTCTTAACTCTTACCTCGACATTTTCCAAAAGCTCCATCTCCTCCGCTCTCTCTCACTCTCTAACTTGAATTTTTCAGGGTCACCGTCGACAACGTGATAACATGCATTTGTAACTTGAATTCTTATCCTAATTAACTCATATTCATGCTTATTTTATGTGAATATGATGCATGTTATCATACTTTTTAGGAATTTTCTCCATTGGCATGTCATTTCACTAAAGTTGATATTTATGCATAAATTAGAGATAATTTCATGCTTAATAGATAATTAATCTTTTGTTTAAATTAATAGAAGTGAATCTCTGTTATTGAATGAGTTTTGACTTTAGTAAATGTTTGGAAGGATGATTTTAGGATGAATTTATGATTTAAAATGTTTAATGAGAAATG
>CM044115.1:11708048-11729902 GCA_024174645.1 Lemna minuta | reverse complement strand
AAAACTATAACTGAAAATCATGTCAGAAAAACATTATTCTCCACTTTGAAGCTGCTTCATCTCGATTTCAGTAGATTTTTAAACCTATTTTTTTTCTCCAGTCTCATTATTTCTTGTTAGAATCTATCATCTGGGTTTTTCCAGATTTGGAAATTACTTATACGTTTCGAAATTTCTTCCTGCTTTCGTCATCTGTTTTGCGTGATTACTAATGCTCATTTATAATGGTTTTACCAAATTTTATTTGTAATGCTTAAATTTTGAGCGTGCGGGGAAGCAGCAGGAAATCAATCCTGTGATCTATTGTAATCGGATACTGAAAAAATTGAGATTTTTAATTCTATTATCACGTGATGACATTTAATTTGGCTATTTTTCTTTCCGCGGCGACGAAATTTAATAAGAGAACTGCGGGGAAGAAGAAAATAGCTTAGATGAGTCTTCTGATCTTTCAGAGTCGATTGAAGAAACTAAAATTCTGATGCCGGTATTTTCAAAGACACTAAAATTTACTTCTCCTTACACTCCATTGAAGATGCCAAATTTCTGTTATTTTTTATTGGATTTATTGATCCCAGGAGTCAGAAAACTCCACTTAATTGAAGATACTAACATATATTTCTGGAAGCTTTGATCCCTTATTTTTATGGATTTATTGCTTCCATGAGTCTTCTGATCCATCAGGGCCTATCTCTCCCCTCACAGTATTGAAGATACTCACTAATATTTCTGGGATTTTTCATCTCTCGTTCTATTTGAATTTATACTCTCCAAAGTCTTCTGATCTAGTTGGAGTAAAAATTACGGATTCTAATTACAGATGATCCTTTTCTTCTTATCTTAATTGGAGCTATTGCTCTTATCCAGATCTTCAAACACTTTTTAATGTTCAGTAAACAAAATAATAATCTTAGTATTTCAGAATGATAGTTTATTTTCCCTTAATCATTTAAGAAATATCTTTGTATCATTTGATCATAATTCAGAATCGTGTTTCATTTATCCCATAATCATTTTAGACATTTCTGTGTATCATTTGATCATAATTCAGAATCGTGTTTCATTTATCCCATAATCATTTTAGACATTTCTGTGTATCATTTGATCATAATTCAGAATCATGTTTCATTTATTCCGTAATCATTTATGAAATTTGCGCGTATCATTGATCGTAATTCAGAATCATGTTTTATTGTCCCATATTCACTTTAGAAAAGTCTTTGTATCATTTGATCATAATTCAGAATCATGCTTCATTTTCCCATAATCACCTGAGAAATTTATTTTTATCATTGATTATTTTAAAAAAATCGCATAACCATTTAAAAACTGTCCTTGTATCATTTGATTATAATTCAGAATAATGTTTTATTTAAGAATCACTAAATCAATATTTTTATTTGAGAATAAATAATGTTTTTATTTTTATATAATAAATATTTTTATTTTGCCATAATTATTTAAGAATATATTTGTATCATTTTATGATAATCCAGAATGACGTTTTATTTTCCCAAAATCACATAATAAATATTTTTGTATCATTTGATCATTATTCATAACAACGTTTCATTCTCCCAAAATTATTTAAGAAATTTCTTTGTGCATTCGATCATAATTCAGATTCATGTTTTATTTTCCCCTAATCACCTGAGAAATTTATTTTTATCATTAATTATTCAAAAAAATTCGCATAACCATTTAAAAAGTTTCCTTGTATCATTCTATTATAATTCAGAATAATGTTTTATTTTCCCATGATAATTTAAGAAATTTCCTTGTAACATTTGATCATAATCCAGAATCATGATGTATATTTTCATAATCTTTTAAGAAAAATCTTTGTACTTTTTTATCAGAAATGGAACGAGACCAAGTCCCAAGGCAACCAACCAAACCAGAGGTCTCCCAAAAAAGAATTCAAATACCACGAGGTGCAGAATTCCATGAGTATCTAGAGAGAGAATCAGCCGGGGAAGAATCTGGGATAGAGAGCAAAGGTATTTCCTTGGATATCGAGATGGAAGCACCCATAACAGTAGATCAGATTAAAAGATCAGGCGGTTTGGGAGCTACCGATGATATCATTGGATTTGTCCCAGGTGCCATAGATTCCTCAGACTTTGAATCATTTGTTCTCCACGCCCAAGAATTTGAAGGTCTTACAAGTGAGAAACATAGATCAGGCCTCGGCTATGAAGCTGATCTTCGTAGCCAAGAAAAACTAGAGCAGGAGTCCAGAGCACGTGACCAGTGATACAGTAAAACTGTTGTCGTGTATATATCTTTTTTATCTGAAAAAATTCTAATCTTAGTAGTTTCCATGGATTAAATGTTTCCTTTTTCAGTTTTAACCTCTGTACATAATTTGTCCAGTTATTTCCGGTAATGAAAAAAAGAGTTTTTTTACTATTAAACCTTCGATTAGTAATTACTATAATGATACCCACCCCTCTCAGTACATGGAAGGACTCCAAGAAGAAGATGAAAGCTTATTCTTGAATTTCCCGAACTAGAAGGATTGCAAATGCAGAAGAAAGAAAAGAGCACTCCCTCAAGTTGGAGCATGAATGTTTTCCAAGCCCAACTTGGAGACAAGTCGCCTGAATGTCGAACCAGGTAACCCCTTAGCGAGGATGTCAAGGACTTGATCCGACGAGTAACACCTGTGATGTTATGAGAAGACTACCATCCCATTTTCTCTAATTAAGTATTAATTGATTTCTATGTGTTTGGTTATGTCATGTTGGGTGGGCAATATCCATGGCAGATTTGGTATCACAATATAGGTTGATGCATGTATTGTTCATTAGGCAGAGTTCTTAGATAATCCTATTTATCCATATGCCTTCAACAAAGGCTCTAAGTTCAGCCTCAACACTCAAACATGACATCACCACATGCTTCTTTTTCTTTCAAGCAATCACCTTCTCACATAGGTCCCTAACTCTATGTGATGATCCCTAACCCTAGCGTCATTGAGCTCTTTCTCTCCCCTTACTTCCCTCTTGTTTCCCTTCTCTTTATAACCTTATTCCTTGTGTGTTTCGGGGGAATATCACTCTAGCAAGTTCTTGACTTGTTATTTTTAACTAATTTTGGGGATCTAAATCATTATGGAGGCTTTCGGGTGCGTTTTGGTTTATTCTCACCGCATTTCTCCTCTCTGGTTGAGTTGAGCCTGTCAAAGATCTACAATCCAAGGTTGAGCCTACATAATCCAAATCCCTAAATATTTAAAGATAAGTCTCCATCTCTCTTGAATAGGAGTCCTTGGCATGTGCCCTTTAAGTACTTTAAGACTCTATAGAACATTAGATACATTTTTTGCTTAGCATACTTACAACAAATAAAATATTTGATCAAGTGCAGTTCAAGATCATATCCTACCAATCAACTTTGACTCATGCTCCTTATTGACCAGAGTGCTCTCTTCACATCTTTGGAATTTCAAATTTGGGCCAATGGTGCACTAGGTGGTTTACACAATAATTCCCTAGTATCCTTCAAAAGATCTCAAATGTTTGCCTCTACTTGATCATTTCTAGTGACAGTAATGTCATCTACATACATCAAGAGAGCAGTAGCCACCCTTAAAAAAAAGTGTTTGATGGACACTCTATTATCTCCATTACTGTGGAAGTACACCAAATATTTCATAGCTTGAGTAAAATTGTCAAACTATGCCCATGGTGATTGTTTTAGCACATACATGGTTTTGTTTTTCAATTTACACACTTTTTATGCCTTTGAAAAAATGGATAACCTCGTGGATAATCCATATAAATCTCTTCCTCTAAGTCTCTATGTAAGAAATCATTCTTTACTTCTAATTATAGTTGTGTCCATATTTTTAGTGTATCCAAGGAAAGCAAGATCCCAATAGTGCTTGAGTTTGCAATCGAAGCAAGGGTTTCTGTAAATTCAATCCCATACGTTTGAGTGGATCCTTTTTTTAACTAGTTCTATTGCCCCATCTACTTTGAAGTTTTCTATGTACTTGCACTTACAAACCATAGTCTTTTTTCTAATTAGGAGGCTCATCAATTGTCTCTTTCATTTTTAATCTCCAAAATTATTGAGTTATTGCTTAAGAAAATCTTTCTCAAACTTCAATTGAGTTTAGATGCATGAGAAACACTATGAATGATGGAGATAACCTCTTTCTTGAAATAAATAAGGCCATAGAGTATAATGGTCATGATGTACACTCCTCCTTCCTTGACGAATCACAATAAGCAAGTTTGAATTTTCTTGTGGGTTATCATCATCATCTATAGGTCTATTTCATTTCTCTCTCTAGGCCTTACAGCCCTACTTCATCATCCTTAAAAATGTTTAGTAGCTGTATGCTTATTTCAAAATCCTTGTGTGGAAAGAAAGATCTAGAGAAACTCAAAATTCATACCAAGAGAGAGAGAGATAAGATAAATTACAATATTCCCTTTAGACCACTTATTCTCAAACTACCCCTCAAGCTAGAGCGTAAAGGTTAAATAAGCCCAGCTTGCGTGAAAAGTTGTCATAAGAGCTGACACTTAGCCCTTTAGTGAAGACATTTGCCAATTGTTGGAGGAGTCAACATGTGGAGTAGAAATGAGACTAGAATTGATCCGGTGTTGAATAGCATGAAAATCAATCTCAATATATTTGGTGCATTCATGAAATCAACGGTTCTTTGCAATGAAGATGGCAGATTGGTTGTCATAGAATATGGCCATGGGACCCAGAACTAGAAAACCAAGCTAAGTGAGAAGTGAACATACCCAAAGAGCAATCGACAGGTAGGGGTATCAAAGCTAAAGAAGGAGTAGGCATAGGCATAATAAAGTACCGCAAAGACTCATGAAAAGTGATGCCGGTAGAGATAACATATATTTGGTGTTCTGGAAAATATACATGATAGCCCTTCTGTGCTCTAGAGTACCCAACAAACACGCCCTTAAGTGCCCAAGGGGCAAGCTTGGACTTGCTGGCAGATTGATCTTGAACAAAGTCCACACACCCAAAGACATGAGGTGGAAGAGGAAAAAGGTCATGATCAATGTGGAGGCGATTAAGGGGAACTTCATCACCTAAGGGAGACGAGGAAAGGTGGTTGATAAGATAAGCAAAGGTAAGAATGACATTAGAACACAAATAGTGAGGAACATCCATCTAAAAGAGCAATGTGCGAGTCATGTCAAGGATATTTTAATGTTTCTATGTAGCAACTCCATTCTGTTGAGACGTGCGAATGCAACTTGTTTGATGAAGAATTCCACATGCCTTACAGTGTTCTTATAGTGTTGTCTATACAAAGTCGAGAGCATTGTCAATCTGAAGTACTTTGGGCGTGACATAATAGTGTCTATAAATCTCTTGTAAGAATTGGTGAACACGTGCGAGCACTTTAGTATGATTTTTGAGAAGGTAGACCCCAGAGACATGGAAGTAATCATCAATAAGAAGGAGGTAGTAGAAAAAACCATGGACTAACAGTGGTCTTGAAGGTCTCCTTACATCAAAATGAACCAAATCAAATGCATTTCTACTTGGAATGGAATCCAAACGACGATAATTAGAACAAAATTGTTTCCAATTCACATTAGTTGCATTGAAAAGGTTCAAGCGAATGTCATAGAAGAGCCTGGAAAATTTTAGAAATGCCAAGGTGTGCGAGGTGATAATACCATTCAAGAGAAGATGATTTGTGTGAAAGAAAGCAAGATAAACTAGGAGTATGAGAAACAAGTTCATAGAACCCTCGTCCAGTCTCACGCCCCAAACCATCCTCAACCCCATCCACAAATCCTAAAAGACACAATTATAAGTAAAGAGATAAACCATACAAAAGAGGACCTTAGTAATTTCACTAATGGATAGGAGGTTGATAGGAAAGTTGAAAAAAGAAAGGACATTAGATTAAAAAGAGAAGAGGTAGGATTGGCCACGCCTTTTTTAGTGACAGGACATGGGCGACCATCAATAATAATTTTTTTCAGGTTTAGGCAATTGGTGAAGTTGAGAAAGATGGGAGGAGGTACCTGACATGTGGGCAGATGCCCTCGAGTCAATAATCTAGGACCTAGACAAGTAAGCTAAAAGAGTGATAAGTGATTTGGAGGTAAAGGTGTGGTGTGAGGCATGAACTACTGGTGCCAACTCTTGCCCATGCATAAGTCAATCCTACCCCTCCCAAGAGAGAGTAATCGTAGGGGAAGCATTAAGAGGCATCGTAGTATGTGTCGGAAGGAGGGGAGGCACATGAGTGGTCCTCACCCGAGTCACCGTATATGAGAGGGGGCTTGCCAAAATTTTGCAAAATACTTGTTGAACGATGCCCAACTTTTCCACAATGCTCACATGGTGGGTAATATTGGCCATCACGCCCACACTCGTGGCTTCATTCCCAACCATGCCCACGAGAACGACCACTAGTGCAACCTCCCTAGCCAATATGAGAGCCCTAAGTAACAACTGTAGTGGAATTAAATGTCGAAGATGGAGAAATCACCAGTGTCATAGAACCAGGAAGAAAATCTAACACTTGCTTTGTAGTATTGAAGGCGACAACAAGTGAGGAGAGAGTAGCCCCTGTAATTCTCTTATTGGAAGGTGAATTATACTAAGAGAGGGGGATGAATTAGTATCTTTTGAATATTGATGTTTTTCTAATTCTTTTATGAATTTTTTGTTTATCCTCTCAAATCCTTACGTCGCTTGTACATCATACATATGATGAGGGTAATGATTTCTTGTATAAATTGATGAACAATGTCAAGATCTTGTATATGGTCTTTGATGAGATATACCCAACTAACTCAAGTATAATCATCAACAAATACTATATAATAAAGATGGCCCACGCAAATAATTTGTTTTTTATACTATAAAGGGTATTGACGAGACGGGACCGCAAGGTCGTTGATTTCACACAGTCTCGTGTCAAAAATACTTTCGAACTTACCAATTTGATGAAAATGTATCGAATTGAAGGGTCTAATGGTAAATAAGGGTTGAATCCACAGGGAAATAAGGAATTTCTTGATGTATTCTTCAAAATTTATCAAATCAGACGATGAATTGTAGATAGAAATTGGGGAAAATGGTAAATTATGAAAGATAACTTCAAATCGATTCCACGGAATCAATAATCATCGAATTTGGAGTTGATTTCGTGGAGAAATCAAAGATTGCAGTTGGGAGAAAATTTTGGACGAAGAAATCACGATTTTAATGAAAATTAACCAAAATTAAACCTTAAATCCTAATCTAAATCGAAATCAAACTTAAATAAACTAAATCTTAGTAAAAACCGCTTCCATTAACCATGATTAGCGACCGCATTAACTCGATTAAACCGATTAATCGACGAAAACACTAAAGAATGCGTTCGCGAGTTCAAGCTGCAATTTCTACTGATCTACACAACGAAATCTTGATTTCAAGGGCTCTAGAGGTGGGGAATTGAAGCTAGAACACGATGAGATCAAGAGAATCGAGAGGGGAGGTGTCTAGACAGATCAATTTGTTTGATTTCCACTCGAATGCTTAGAACATCGGAATAACACTTAGTTTTATAGTACATTTGGGCGTAACCGTCCGATCGAAACGATCGACGGTTACGATGGAAC
This sequence comes from Lemna minuta, assembly GCA_024174645.1. Classification (NCBI taxonomy): domain Eukaryota; kingdom Viridiplantae; phylum Streptophyta; class Magnoliopsida; order Alismatales; family Araceae; genus Lemna; species Lemna minuta. Next base: position 11,722,286 of record CM044115.1, on the reverse strand, counting down.
GGTCCATCGTGGACCATTTCAGTTAAGTCGTAGCCGTCCGATCTCGATCGACGGCCTGGATGATCCGCGCAGATGACCGTTATGAAACACGCCCTTTTGCCACCGTCGGATCGTGATCCGACGATCACGATGCTCCCTGTAAGATCGAATCAGGACCGTTATAACGCTTGTAATTAAAGCACGTGCGTTGATCGGATCAGGTGGACCGCGTGTCCACTCGATTGGCGCGCTTCGATTGTGATCCAACGCCCTGATTTCAGCCACGTGTCCTGCACTCAAATAAACTGTGTGGGACTTAGTCCCACACAGAGAAAATTAAAGTGAAGCATCGAGTTTATAAGGTGCGTTAAATCGAAGGGGTAATAATTCCCTTCCGATAAGCGGAAGGCTATACTTATAACTTATATTATAATAAATATAAATATCGTGCATACGTCACATCGCCGCGTAGGTGCCGCATGGGCCCATGTGGCGTTGCCACGTGGCCTGGAGTGCCACGTCGCATCCACGTGGGTCCCGCGCAAAAAATAAATCACATTTTTGCTCTTTTTAATTTATTTTAAACGATTTAAATCGAAATTAATTCAGAAAAAATCCAGAAAAAATCCCTAAAAATAGAAAATTCATATCTTTTAATATATACCTCCAAATTAATCTAAATTTCTTTCATTTGATCTGAAATTTAATTATCTATCATTCTAAAAGATAAAAATTGATAAATAATGAGAGGTTTAAATTTTATTTTAAAAACATATTTATTTTTAAGGATTTTAAATTTAAGAAAATATAAATAAATGTTTATAAATCGTTTTCTCTCATTATTTTCAGTTTAAAAACATTTATAATCTCAAGTAAAGATGGGTTATTAATTATTTGTCTTTTAATTCATCATATTTAACCCTAATTTAAGGTATTTTGAGATTATAATTACTTTTTCATGGAATGATAGAAAAATACACATAAGTATGATAACATGCATGGAAATGAAATCCTTTATACCTTAATATGCATCAAAAATCATGTTTTATTATGTTAATATAGCATGTTATCAGGTATACAATCCTCCCACGCATATGAGGAGGGTCGTTTGGACGAGTTCTAAGGCATTGTTAGTTCGAATGACTTTTGGTGTGGTGGAATGTTGGGTAATAATTTCTTGTATAAATTGGTGAACAATGTCAAGAACTTATATATGGTCTTTGATGAGATATACCCAGCTAACTCAAGTATAATCATAAAAAAATACTATGTAATAAAGATTGCTTGAGGGAGAAGAAACTCGGGAGCCGCCCCAAATGTCACACAGAATCAAGTCGAAGGCACGGGAGGATGGAATGAGTCACAAGCTCGGTAAGTCGAACGATGATGTTTACCCATTTGACAAGACTCGTACACAAACTCAATTAGAGATAACCATGGTAAGGTTTGCTTAAGTTTATAAAGACAAGGATGACCAAGTCTATGATGCCACAAAGTAGAAGAAGTGGCATAAGAGCCAGAAAATAAGGCAAGAAACCCAGAGGAAGGGGTGTCCGACACGAGTTCATAGATCCGATTACCATTCTCACGCCCCAAACTAATCCTCTGGCAGGAATGAAGTTCGTGGAAGACACAATGGAAAGTATAGAAAATGACAACACAATTAAGTGTATGGGTAATGGTACTAATAGAAAAAATATTAATGGGAAAGCAAGGAACACATAAAACATTATGTAGAGTATGTGAGGGAGTAGGTTTGGTCGATCCATACCCTTTAACAGACCATGAATGGCCATCTGTGAAGGAAACGGGTGGATAGGTTATGGTAGGAGTAAGGGAGGAGAGGGTAAAAGGGGTTCTAGTCATATGAGCGAAGCCCTAGAGTCAATAACCCATGACAATCTAGAAGCAACAAAGGCATGCGTACCTAAAGTAGAAGCTAAGTTGGTAGTCAATGTAGATGCCTGAGACTGCTTGTTGGGTTCTGATGTCGATAGACTTTTGAAATTTCAATCAAAACATCGAATGCAGTGGAAAATATTGAATCAGATATTCAAAACAACAAGTCACCAAGAACAGATGATCCAAGAACAGATGAACATGTCGATAACTTTCCAAAATTTTGATCAAAACATCAAATGCAGCGGAAAACATTGAATTAGACATTCAAAATACCAAACCACTAAGAACAGATGATCTTATCATCTAGTATGAATGAGAAAATATACTTAAAGGGTTTCTTTGAAGAAGTTCTTAAAGCTATTCAAGTGTCTAGCCTCTAGCGGTATCCACACGGTCTCCGGATGGTTCGATCTCCTCTTCAAACCTCTTCACCATGAGAGAAAGAGAAGAAAGGAGAGAATTCTCACAAGGCTTGCATGGGCACCTTTAGTTGTGGTCGTCCTCCCCCTATTTATAGACATTAGGTATGAGGTTTTTTCATAAAAATCCTCATAATTATATCCACCAACATCCATAAACCTTATATGTGTGACCCTCTAGGTCCATATATCTCACTAGTTAATAAATATATAGACCAAATAACACCTTATTGGTCAACCTTAATTAATTATACACATCCACATATAGATTAATTAATCAAGAATCGATTTAACCCAATCGATAGGTTGAGTTGCCAACCCGTTGGGTGCCAAGCTACACCACGTACACTAGGAGATATGGAGTATGTAAGAACTCACTTATGGAACCTTCCTGTCATCGATTACCATGTATATATAATCCTTCATCCACATTAGACTCATAAATGACTTAGGATATGGTCAACTGTCAAACCCTAATCGGTCACTCAAGTTAGTACTGATGCGTGTAGAAATCATCAAGAACCCCTTCTTCGATATTTCTACTACCTTGGCCAAGGATTTCATCGCATCTCATTCCTTGAGTCAATCTCCTCAAATACCGAGGGTGGATGATCCCATCTTGATCACACAATCATCTTCGTGGACTTCATGTCGTATCCAATATATGACATTTTAGATATCCCGTGGCTAGGGATTCGTAACTCATAATCAAAACACATTCATCCATCCACAAGATGTCTTTGGTGTTTCAAGCCAAAGGACCACATACACAACCATGACATGAATCAACCTGATTGAGAGTTAGGTATAATACCATTCAAGGATTCATACGAATCAATTCAGTGAACTCTTTCTCTAAAGAGCACCCACTATCTATTCTTAGTATCTCCACACAGATGGTTATAGGATCAGCCATACTCATCATATGAGATGGATTAGATAGTGCTATTCTTTCCAGATAATTCAATGTCCTTCTCGAATATCCCATGAATATAAATGTTTAGAATATATGTTTAAAGACTAGTGATCACCATATTATGATCTCATCATAATTCACTTAGTCATTACACATGCTCATGGATTTCATTACAAACATCACATAAGAATGACAATGAATAAATTTCATTTCAATGAACATAAACAAGATACATCAAAGTGTGATTGTCTTATAGTCCACATAATATCCATCAGTATCCACACGGTCTTCGGATGGTTAGATCTCCTCTTCAAAGCTCTTCACCAAGAGAGAAAGATAAGAAATGAGAGAATTCTCACAAGGCTTACACGGGCACCTTGAGTTGTAGTCGTTCTCTCCCTATTTATAGACATTTGGTATGGGGTTTTTTCATAAAAAGATCATAATTATGTCTCTATCCACTAACATCTATAGACCTTATGTGTGTGACCCTCTAGGTCCATATATCTCACTAGTTAATAACTCTATAGACCAAATAACACCTTATGCGTGTAGAAATCATCGGGAACTCCTCCGATATTTCCACTTCCTTGGCCAAGGATTTCATCGCATCTCATTCCTTGAGTCAATCTCCTCAAATACCGAGGGTGGATGATCCTATCTTGATCACACAATCATCTTCGTGGACTTCATGTCGTATCCAATATATGAAGTTTTAGATATCCCGTGGTTAGGGATTCGTAGTCATAATCAAAACATGATCATCGATCTACAAGATGTCTTTGGTGTCTCAAGTCAAAGGACAACATACACAACCATGACATGAATCAACCTGATTGATAGTTAGGTATAATTGATAACATACAATCTTAACATGATAAAACATGATTATTAATGCAAAATAAGGCATAAAACATTCCATTTATATGCATGTTATCATACTTTGAGTGCATTTCTATCATTTCATGCAAATTTATGTTATAATCTCAAAATACACTAAATTAGGGTTAATTGTGATAAATTAAGGATAGATGATTTTATAACCTATCTTTACTTGAGATTATAAGTGGTTTTTAAAGTTAAATAATAAGAGAAATTATTTTTATAAACATTCATTTAAATTTCTAAACTTAAAATCTTAAGGAAATGAGTGTATTTTTGAAATATAAATTAAATCTCTTGTTATTTAAATATTTTGAATTTTTATAATGATAGATAATTGAATTTCAGAGCCAATGAAAAAAATATGGATTAATTTGGAGTTGTATTTTAAAAGATATGATTTTTACAATTTTTAGGGATTTTTCTGGATTTTTTCTGATTTTATTTTCGATTTTAAACCGTTTTTAAATAAACAAAAAATAAAAATTGGGCTTATTTTGGCACGGGCCCCACGTGGATGCGACGTGGCACGCAAGGCCACGTGGCAGCGCCACGCGGACCCGCGCAGCGCCTACATGGCGCATTGTATACATTATATATTTTATTTATACTATATATAAAGAGTCTTCAGCCTTCCCTATATGGGAAGGGTTATTAACCCTTTAAACCGTCGGGTGTTATAAACCCGACGGTTTTCTATAATTATTACCGTGTGGGACTAATCCACACGGTTTTCTATAATTATTACCGTGTGGGTTATTATCAAGTCTTTCAGGTGACGTGGACGCATGCGGAGCGTTGGATTGGGCGGCGCGCAGGATCTCGCACGTCGATCTCGTGAGCGCGGTCCACGGATCAGAAATCAACGCACCTGCCTTTTAATCTAGTTATAACGGCTCAGATTTGATGTGACGTGGCGCGATGAGGAGCGCCGGATCAAGGGATGACACGTCGATCTCACGCGTCGATCGGATGGGGAGTGGTCCACCGACAATGATCAAGACACGTGCGTAAATTAAAGCGTTATAACGGCTGTGATTAATCGGGGCAGATCGCATCTGGACCGCCTGATCGCGATCCAACGGCGTCAAACGATGTATTTTTTATAACGCTTCTCATCAGAGCTCATCCGGACCGTTGATCAAGATCGGACGGCCGGGACTTAACTGTAACGGTTCGTGATGAACCGTTTCATCACGACCATTAATCAAGGAGATCGGACGGTTTCGCCCAATTTGGGTTATAAATTGACGTGTTCTTCGTCGTTCTATGTATTCTCGAGGGATTTCACCTAATTTATCAATCTATACCATTCCTTTCTTGAATCTCTCTCTTGTAATCGCTTCTAGACTCGAAATCGTGTCCACGGAGTGTTTATAAGAGAGATTTCGACGATCGTGCGAGGAGAATTTGTCTCTTGAACACCGATGTTCACGATTGAATTCGCGGAATGAATAGCTGTCAATCCGGCGATCAATTGGATCCATTTGATCGTTATCTCAGGTTAGAAAACAAGTTATTCCTCTTATCTATCATCATGTATCATCAATTTTAGGTTTAGGATTTCAATTGAAGTTTAATTTCGTTTTAATTTGAATTTGTGTTCTTCGCGATTCCGAAAATTTCATCCCACTTCCATCTTTGATTTCTCCGTGATTACTAATCCAAATCGAGCGATTTTTGATTCCACGGATAGATCTTTGAGTCTTCTTTCTAAAAACACCATTTTCGCTAATTTCTCACCTCAATTCATCGTCCAATTTGACCAAATTCCAAAAGATATCTCGAAAATACCTTAATTCCCTGTGGATTCGACCCTTATTTACCATTATACCCTTCAATTCACTCTTAATTCCCAAATTGGTAAGTTCGGATTAATTTTTGACAAGAGAGCGTGTGAAATCGACGACCTCGCGGTCTCGTCTCATCAATAATACCATTTAGGGATTCATACAGATCAATTCAGTGAACTCTTTCTCCAAAGAACACCCATTATCTATCCTTAGTGTTTTCACACTGATGGCTATAGGATCAGCCATACTCATCATATGAGTTGGATTAGATAGTGATATTCTTTCCAGATAACTTGATGTCCTTCTTGAATATCCCACGAATAGGAATGTCTAAAACATATGCTTAAAGAATAGTGATCACTATATTATAATCTCATCATAATTCACTTAGTCATTGCACAGGCTCATGGACTTTATTGCAAACATCATACAAGAATGACAATGAAGAAATATCATTTCAATGAACATAAACAAGATACATGAAACTGTGATTGACTTATAGGCCACATAATATCCATCACTGCTTACATACTTTATATTTTGCTGGGGTGAAAGTCATTTGTATAGTTGGTCCAACCGATGGCGTAGATATACTATGAGGAGTCGGGCTAGGAGGAGTAGAGAAAAACATAGCTTGAGCCCATTCAGGCTTCCTAAACTCCTTCCAGCACTTCTTTGAAGCATGAGTGGTCTTGTCACAATAAGTGCAAAGCGAGAAGATTTGCTTGCCCTTAGCAGTGGGCCATCCATCACGAGAAGTACTAGCCTTGGAGCTACGCTACCATCCCATCCACACATACTAGATGCTAGCAGGGCAGCCGATTATGGTAACGTGGAAGATGTAGAAGATGAAAGTCCAATGTTGTAAGTGACTGTAACGCTCAGAGTGACTCCGGTTCTAACTCGAAGAGCCGAAAAAAAAAAGATGTCATATCTGGAACTTAGGTACTAGAAAGTACTTGACCATGAATCTACGAAGCAATAGATGGTCGCAGGCCGCTAAGATAGACTCCAACAATGAGCTCCTCTCGATATCATTCTAATGTGTCTAAATCTGTTGTGGTTGGTTGATAGAGAGACAACTCTTGCACAAGTGACTAGAGTGACCATAGTGATCCTGAAGGGACTAATCACCTTGTTTGCAAGTAAACATGGACTCAAAAATTTCCACTATGTGGCTAATGTTGGTCTTATTTGCATACATAGTCTCCAATATATGCTACATGAGAGGTTGAGCAATAGTTGGAAGAATTCTCTAACACATCCAAGAGCGAATAGTAGAATCTAGTTGATTCCATGTATCACAATCGGGAGCAGTTCTAGCAAGAGAAGACTGATAACATGCAATATTAACATGATAAAACATGATTGTTGATGCATATTAAGGTATAAATGGTTTCATTTACATGCATGTTATCATACTTATGTGTATTTTTCTATCATTCTATGAAAAAGTCACTATAATCTCAAAAATACTTTAAATTAGGGTTAAATATGATGATTTAAAAGATAAATAATTGATAACCCATCTTTACTTGAGATTCTAAAGGTTTTTAAAGTTAAAATAATGAAAGAAAAGGTTTTTATAAACATTTATTTACTTTTTTTAGTTAAAATCTTTAATTAAATAAATGTATTTTTGAAATAATATTTAAAACTCTCATTATTTACTAATTTTGACTTTATAGAATGATAGATAATTACATTTCAGATCAAATGAAAGAAATTTGGATTAATTTGGAGTTATATTTTAAAAGTTATGAATTTTCTAATTTTTAGGGATTTTTCCGGATTTTTTTGAATTAAATTTGCGATTTTTAAATGTTAAAATTAAATAAAACATGCGAAAAAGGGTTTATTATTTCGCGCGGGTCCACGTGGATGCGACGTGGCACTCCGGGCCACGTGGCAGCGCCACTCGAGCCCACGCGACGCCTACGCGGCAAGATGACATGTGCTATTAATTACATATATATTTTACATAGTATATAGTGCATAATGTTCAGCCTTCCGTATATCGGATGGGTATTCAACCCTCTGAATCGGCGCTTCTTTTAAACACGATCGTTTCTTTAATTTTTCCCGTGTGAGACTAAAGTCCCACACAGTTTATTTAAATGCATGTGACGTGGCTAAAATCGGAGCGTTGGATAGTGATCGGAGCGCACCGATCGAGTGGAAGCGCAGACCACCGGATCTGATGAAACGCACGTGGCTTAATTCATGCGTTATAACGGCCACGATTTAATCTAAAGGAGCGCATCGCGACTGTCCGATCGCGATCCAAGGGGCGCAAATCAAGGCGTTTTCTAACGCATTTCATCATAGCGCATCTGGACCGTTCATCGCAATCGAACGGCTACGAATTTTTCGAAACGGTCCACGATGGACCGTTCCATCGTAACTGTCGATCGTTTCGATCGGACGGTTACGCCCAAAAAGCCTATAAAATGATGTGTTCTTCAGAATTCTAAGCATTCGAGTTGGAAATCAATCTAATTGAGCTGTCTAGACACCTTCCCTCTCATTTCTCTTGATCTCAACGTGTTCAACCTTCAATTCCGCACCTCCAAAGCTCTTGAAATCAAGATTTCATCGTGTAGATTGGTAGAAATCGCAGCTTGAACTCGCGAAGGCGTTCTTCGGCTTTTTCGTTGATTAATCGGTTTAATCAAGCTAATCCGATCGCTAATCGTGGTTAGTGGAAGTGGTTTTTGCTAAGATTTCATTTATTTAAGTTTGATTTCGATTTAGATTAGGATTTAAGGTTTAATTTTGGTTAATTTTCATCAAAATCATGATTTCTTCGCCCGAAAATTTCTCTCCACTTCGATCTTCGATTTCTCCACGAAATCAAGTCCAAATTCGATGATTCTTGATTACGTGAAATCAATTTGAAGTTATCTTTTATAATTTACCATTTTCCCCAATTTCTATCATCAATTCATCGTCTGATTTAATCAATTTTGAAGAATACGTCAAGAAATTCCTTATTTCCCTGTGGATTCGACCCTTATTTACCTTTATACCCTTCAATTCGATACACTTTTATCAAATTAGTAAGTTCGGAATTATTTTTGACACGAGACCGTGTGAAATCCATGACCTCGCGGTCTCGTCTCGTCAAAGACTATGTCCAATGTGTAGTAGGCAATGGGCAATGAGAAAATCTTCAAAGTTAGTAGTCCATGATGCATAATTGTGACCATGAAAGGTGTATGTTGACGAGACGAAACCGCGAGGTCATCAATTTCACGCGGTATCGCGTCAAAAATTATTCCAAACTTATCAATTTTAGGAAATTCACTCGAATTGAGGGGTATAATGGTAAATATGGGTCGAATCCACAGGGAATTAAGGAATTTCTTGACGTAATCTTCAAATTTGATCAAATCGGATGAGAAATTGATGGTAGAAATTGGGGAAAATGGTATTTTAAGAAAGTAGACTTCAAATCAATTCCACGGAATCAAAAATCATCGAATTTGGACTTGATTTCGCGGAGAAATCAAGATTCAAAGTGGAGAGAAAATTTCGAGCGTGAAAATGAGCGATTTTAGGTAAAATTTGATAAAATTAACTTCTAAAACCTATTCTAAACGAAAATTAAACTAGATTGGAGGATAATTAAGGTAAAACCGCTTCCACTAAACCCATTTAGCGATCAAAATGTCGCGATTAAACCAATTAATCGCGATGAGCACTAAGAACGTCACGACGAGCTTCAAGCGTCGATTTCTCCCTCAGTTTTCCACCAAATCTCGACTTCTACCCCTCCGTGGGGTGCGGAAATGAAAGAGGAAGAGGAAGAACTCGAGAGAAATGAGAGAGAGAGAGGTGTCTAGACAGTCAATTTGATTGAAATCTCAACTCGGATGCTTTAGAACGACAAAATACATCTTGTTTTATAGTGTTTTTAGGCGTAACCGTCCGATCGAAAGGATCGACGGTTACGATAAACGGTCCATGATGGACCATTTTTGAATAAGTCCTGATCGTCTGATCGTGGATGGAGGGCTTCGATTACTCCTCAGATAAGCGTTTTAAAAACGCTCTTGATTGCATCCTTTAGATCTTGATCCGACGGTCTGGATGAGTCTTGATGAGAGGCGTTTATAAAGACGCATCATTTTTGCGTCGTTGGATCGTGATCCTGCGGTTACGATGCTCCCCGCCAGATTGCATCTCAGCCGTTATAACGCCCGTAATTCAACACGTGCGTTTGATGTAGATCCGGTGGTCCGCGCTCCACACGATTGACGCGTGTCGATCGATCGTCCATTTAATCCGTCGCTCCACATCGCGCCACGTCACCTGCATCAGATAAGTTTTGTGTGGATTAGTCCCACATGGAAAATAATAAGTGAAATCGTCGGGTTTATAAGACCCAACGATTTAATAGGTTCGAAAACCCTCTTCCGATATACGGAAGGGCTGAAGACCCATTATATGTACGATAACTATATGAAATATATACTATATATCATGCGCCACGTAGGCGCTGCGCGGGTCCACGTGGCCTTGCGTGCCACGTCGCACCCGCGTGGGACCCGCGCACTTTTTGCATTTTTTATTTATTTTAAACGTTTTTAAATAGAAAATAAAATCATAAAAATCAAGAAAAATCCAGAAAAATCCCTAAAAATTGTAAAAATCATATCTTTCAAAATACAACTCCAAATTAATCCAAATTTCTTTCATTTGATCCGAAATTTAATTATCTATTATTATAAAAAGTCAAAATTAATAAATAATGAGAGTTAAAATTATTATTTCAGAAATACATTCATTTATTAAGATTTTAAACTTTAGAAAATGAAATGAATGTTTATAAAAATTGTTTCTCTTATTATTTTAACTTTAAAAATAGTTATAATCTCAAGAAAAATATGGGTTATCAAATTATTAAACTCTAATTTATCAAAATTAACCCTAAATTAAAGTATTTTGAGATTAGAATGACTTTTTAAGAGAATAATAGAAAAATACATATAAATATGATAACATGCATGGAAATGAAATCATTTATGCCTTAATATGCACTAAAAATCATGTTTTATGATGTAAATATAGCATGTTATCATATTTTAGTCGTGTCTATTGGCTCGTGATAAAATGTTGTGTTGTGAAAAATGCTTCTACGAGGGGCGATATCTGTGGTAAAGTAGTCAAGATTTTTTGTGGATCAAGGGGACCCATTGATGAAGCAAATAATGGCGATGATTGATATGATCCAGAAGATGCCATCAGACCCCAAAAACAAGGCCTAATTGCAGTAGCCTTGAAGAGGGTAGCAACAGTGGCGAAAGTGGCTCAGAAAGGCAATAGCAGCGGCTGGAGAGGGGCGGTGGTAGTGGCGCAAGAAAGGTGGTGACAGCCCAATAAGGGCGGTGACAATTGCCCAATAAGGGAGATCGAGGCAACCCAATAAGAGTAGCAAAAAAAAAGGAGGATGGGAGAGGGGATACCTTTTGCCCTCCTTGGCTACTTGTGGGGAAAGAAGTAGAGCAGTTGCAACATCAGCTTTAATTGAGCGGCGGCAACAACACGAAAAAAGAACTCAATTTAGGCTCTAATACCATGTGAATGGTAAAGCCTAATTATATTGAGTGAGTAAAAAATATATTACAAGCCTCTATTTATAGAAGAGAAAGAGAGAAAGAGAGAAAATATAAATATTACCCATGTGGGACTAATATCTTAAGAGCAAGATAAAATATGAGTATTACCCAAGAGGTCACCCATCCTAATATTGACCTCACTCAAGCACGCTTAACCTTGGAGTTCTTATAAGAACTAGTGCAATATACCTTCTAATGAGCTATATTTAACACCTTCGAATGAGCTATATGTAACAAGAGCGATGCTACCTGAAGCAACATACATGGGAGCCCATTTATCTGGGATTTCCTTCGACAAACTCAGGAGCTCCATGGGTTGGCTAAGATGAGGAATGACCAACTTGAGCATCCAAGCAGTCATTTCCCAATCACGAGTAGTCCAATTGGCAATATTAGGGTTTCTATGTGGAGGGGATACCTTTGTGATAAAAGCACTCATAACCATGGATTTATAAGATGCGTCGAAAACTAGCATACCAAGTTAGATAATTCGTACCATCAAAAATAGCACATGGCGCTTGGAGTTGGTGGATGAATGGGTTCGATGGAGCATGTAAAGCTGTCAAGAACCCAAGAAAGAAAACATGTGGTGAGACAGGGGCTATTGGCATAGGTGGAGTGGCCAGAGGGACAAGAAGACCATTAGAGTCCATGAAGATACAACAAATGTGTGCCCGTTAGCAGTTGAGAAGCCAAAGAAATTAGTAGCATAATGGGGAAACATCGAGGCAACGAGAAGAAAGACAACTGCAATTTCTAGGATTCTTTTTTTATTTTTCTTTTTAGAGGGGAAGGGGGAGAGTCATTCTCCCCCTTGCAGTAAGGGATGGGTCTTTCTCCCCCAAACCCGATTTTCTAGAGCAGAGAAAAAAAAGGCATGACCCAATATATCGCGATCAACGAGTGCAAGGAAGTGGAGTGGTGGCGCGAGTCAGCTGTAATTGGAGTTGGAGCTGCTATTGAATTGGAAGCATTCCTCTCTATTTTCTAGAATTAACCATTGATGTCATCAAATTTGGCATCTTTTTAAAGGTTTCATAAAGAGAGTTCTTTTCCACTCTATATCTATTACAACATAAGATGTAGGTTAGCACGTGATGAGTTAGCAACTCGACCTATTGATTGGGTTAAATTAAGCATTGTTTAATTGTTAAATACGTGATAAAATGCAGTCTATGATTGATTACATGATTATTATTAGATTTTTCATGTATAGTTCATACATTTTTTTATGCATGTCATCATGTTTTGAGTGCATTTTTATGAATTACATGGCATTTATCTTGAAATTTTAATATGTATTTTTTAAAGCTAATTCTATGAAATTTTCTAGTTTAAATTTTCAGATATCAAACTCTTTAATTATTAGTCTCATTTTCCTGAGATTTTTAGTTTATAATATTTAGAAGAATATAATCATGAATAACAAAGAGAATAATGAGATGTTTTATCTTAAATCAACCCCTACTTTGATTAAGTTTTATTTTTTAAGTTGAGCTTGGGTGTTAATATACATTTTAATAAAGTAGATATTAAGAAAGAGAATAATATGATAGTCTACCTTCTGATCCAATGAAGAAAATTTAGATGAAAAACAAGTTATATTTAAAAATAGATGAATTCTCTGATGTTGAGGGATTTTTTAGATTTTTCTAAATTTTTTAAGTTTCTTAAATTTATTAGAGATGGATTTTAATGTTGATGGCGACTAAAAAGCAAGCAAAAGAGTGTGAGGAGGTCTCATGTAGAGGGCGAGAGGTGGTTGCCAGCACAAGAGGGCGCACACCAGGAGGCTACACATAGTGATTCCGCATGCAAGGAGGTTGTGGTTGGAGTCCAAACATGAACTTTGATCTAAACTGCTCACACTCTCAATTAATGATGTCACTTTGTGGTTGGAGCTCCTCAAGCCTTGTCATTAAACCATGCACACTCCAAGTGGGTTGCTTCTCCCCAATCTCACATGATCCCCAAATAGCAAATTCATGTCAAGTTGATTTTTTGGCCAACTCCCTCAACTCATCCCCAAACTATCCCCAATTCATTAATGAATCTCCCGCTTAGTCTATCATCATTAGTTTATCAACGATTCAGTATATAAATTTATTCTTTTGTTGGCAAAAACAGGGCCTAGGTGGAACAACCGATGTGGCAAATTTGACATGGCACAGATCACACATTTTTTGACATGAGATGGTGCCACTTAACTTGCACGTAACGCTTGTATGACACCAATTTAAGGGGAGTTTTAGTTTTTGTAATATATAACTAGTCTAATTGAGAAATAATGTTAACCAATGCATATATATTGAGAATATGTGCTAAGTAGAATCCATAAGGAACTATCTCTTGCTTTTTTTTTCATTTTTGGAGACTTTTGATGGATATTATGTGACCTATTGATGAAATGAATCCGTGAGGTCATTGAAAACACGTAGATACAGATCAAAACAAGTTCCAAACTCACCAATTTAAAGAAATAATCATGAATTTATGAGTATAGTGGTGAATAAGAGTCAAATCCACATAGAATTAAAGTATTCTTTAAATTTTGATCAAGATGGGAAATGAAATGAGGTGAGAAATTAGGGTTTTTGATAGATTTAAAAAGAGAACTTGAAGGCAAATCCACGGAATTAAAAATCACTAAATTTGGATCAAGATTCGCAGAGAAATCGATGAGCGAATCATAGAGAATTTTCTAAACAAAAAGATATCAAAAATCA
>CM044115.1:11657456-11707548 GCA_024174645.1 Lemna minuta | reverse complement strand
ACCATCATCTCATCGCATGAGTGATCGTGAGGGAGGATCAAGAGGACTCTTCATTCACATCATCATTCAAAAATCCAAGATCATAATCTTGGAATCAGGCGTGGTTATTTACTTAAAAACCCCTTATTTGGAATTATTAGGGGGTCATTAATTATCTTCATAATAGCATAATTTTCGTTATTTTATTTATCTCCAAGAAAACAAATATCTTCATTCCCAAGCTCATTCGTAGGATATTTAGGCACAAGAAAATTCATATTTTTCAAAGGGTGAAGAATCGGACATTGAGTAAACATCTCCGAGGGTTTTGGATTTACAAAATTCTTTTTTTTACTGATCCTTCATCTTTGCTTTTAGTCGATTAACTTTGGAAATATTTTGTAAACCTATTACAAAGACAAAGGGCCAATAAGCTAACAGGAGTTGATCCATCAAGATATTCCAAATATTATATTTAAATAAAATATTATCTAGTAAAACTTGGGTTCCTTGTCTAGGGAGTTGATCCATCCATAAAAACAGATAGATTGATTGATAATTATTTGAAAAAAAATAATCATTTTAAGGAAGTTTGCAATAGAATATTTTTCAGGGCCAAGAGAGACTGTAAAGAAGTGAGTGAGTGTGTCAATGTGTAAGAGAGAGGAGAGAGAGAGAGACTGCAAAGAAGCGAGTGTGTCAATGTGTAAGAGAGAGGAGAGAGAGATAGAGATAGACAGAGAGAGAGAGGTAGAGAGAGAGACTGCAAAGAAGTGAGTGAGTGTGTCAATGTGTAAGAGAGAGGAGAGAGAGATAGAGAGAGAGAGAGGGAGAGAGAGAGACTGCAAAGAAGTGAGTGAGTGTGTCAATGTGTAAGAGAGAGGAGAGAGAGATAGAGAGAGATAGAGAGAGAGTGCAGTCTTTGTTCGTTCTTGACCAGCATCTTCGCTTTATTTTTTGAGCATATTCAAGATTCTAGCATCCGATTTAGCGGGTATCATTATCTGCATGAGAATCTCCATTAATGAATAAATTTCAAGCTTCAATTTGCAACTACGATAATCTGGTAGATGAATCCCTTGCAAAACCTAAATTTCAATAAAATATCCCTTCTTGAACGAACCGCTTGACCTGATCATGCTCTCTCTATTTAAAATTACCCGGTATTTTAAATAATAAAAATTAAATATTGGGAATAAAGAACAAGAGTTCCACCACCGTGAAGCTTTTTTTTTTTTCTTGGTTTGTCTTCTCCTGGCATGTGAATTGTAATTTTAAATTAATAAAAAATAAATAATGGAGTAAAGAACTCGAGCTCCGCCACCATGGAGAAGGTGTTTCTCAGTGGCGGGTTGTATTCTTTCCTTGTCTTTTCCTGGTTTGTGAAATACGAAGGTGATCGGTGCGGGAGATAGGCTGATAGAGCATTAATGGCGGCCTGGATGTGAGCCACAAAAACCAAGAATCCTGGACCTTGGTCCCCTAGATCTGGTTTTTGAGTCAGCTAGACGCGTTGGGTGCGCTGGATGTCAGATGGGTTTGGATGTCATCTGTCTCTCTCTCTCCCCTTCTCTCGCTCTCTCACTCTCTCACTCTCTTTCCCCTCTCTCTCTCTATTTCTCCCTAGTCTCTCTTTTCCTCTCTATCTCCGCCTAGCTCTCTATCCCTCAACGTCTATTTTTCTCTGTCTGTTTTCCTCCCCGCCTCCATCTTTTTTTACTCATTCTCTGAAAGAAGAGAAGAGACTGGAGAGGGAATGTGAAGAGAGAGAGAGAGAGAAAGAGAGGGGAATAACAGAGAAGAGAAGAAAACGAGGAGAGAGAGATTGGTTAGGGAAAAAAGGGTATAGAGATAGAGAGGCAGACAGCCACTGAAAGGATGAGACAGATTGGAGGAGAGAGAGATGCAGATTAGATAAAAGAAGGGAAAGAGGAGAGAGAGGTTAGAAAAAAGGGGAGAGAGAAGCGCAAGACAGAGTATAGAGAGAGTGTGATAGATTAGCGGAGAGAGAAAAAGAGAGAAATATAGATCAGAAAAATATGAGAGAGATAGGTTAGAGAGAGAAAGATAGAGAGTAGACCGAGTCGCAGACTCCCAAGTAGAATGTGATAGATTTGAAGAGAGAGAGACAGACAGACAGACGGTAATAGATTATAAAAAGAGGGGGTGAGAAAGAAAGGTTAGAGAGAGAGGGCGAAAGATTATAAAAATGAGAGAAGGATAGATTAGAAAAAAAAGGAGATAGAGAGAGAGACGTGGTATGTTGTCGTCCATGAGAAGACGGAAAGAAATATCGTCCGGGAACAGTTGCGCAACGCGGATACTTTCCATCACTGCCGCTCATGTTCATGAAAAGAGGAAGTAAAGGGCTGATAAAAAGCATGGGCCTTTTAGGCGTGCAACCCTCGAGCGCCTAGACACTCTGGGCATCAGATTCTAAAGACGATGTCCTTCATCATCCCTTTCTAGAGAGATGCCTCAACTCTAGAGAGAGAAATAGTCTAGAGAGATGACCCTTTATTGCTGTTGCCTCTCTCTCTCTCTCTCTCTCTCTCTCTATCTCTTACTCTTGCTCTCTTTGGCCATGACCACTGCCCTCTGCATCCATCTCTCCCCACCTTTGATATCGTCTCCCTCTCTATCTAGCATGTCTATGATAGTCTAGAATATTTCAGATTGTCTCTTTCCTCTTGTTCTCTCTCTCATTCTCTCAATCTCTTTCACCATCACCACTGCCCTCCTCTGCCATCTGACACCATCCTTGATATCTTCATGGATTTTCTCTGACATGTGTATGATCATAATTTTAGACTATTTCTGATCTCTCTCTCTCTCTCTTACTCTCTTTCATCACCACTTCTGCCCTTCAATATCACCCTTTGAAATCTTCATACTTAACATCCAACATGCGTATGATTCCAATTCTATTGCTTGAATGTTCTGAGAAGATTGAACAAGAAATAAAGTCTTGACTTTTAAAAAAATTATGAGAAACAGATGTGTCTATAGAACTCAAACATCATTCAAATGGAGAGATTTTTATGGATATTATGCCTAATTTTTTGCCCTGAGGCACTTGAATTGGCTCATTTTGGTTACTTGAAAGGGGATGTAGCTCGGAGTATTGTTTTTTCTCCTTGCATTGACATTGTCAAATTCACCTTGCTTGTAGGGCTTTATATCCTTGGTGGCCGATGTTTGACAAAAGATCGATCTAACCCCTCACGTGAAGAAAATCTGTGAATTCTTTGAATCACTCGATCGTTGATATCTTATGCTCTAGCAATGCATTCACGTCCCAAGATTCAACTCGATCAGGGGATCGAGGACTTGTGCAAAAATCAAAGGGCGATATGTCGTTGCTCGCAGGTGTTGTCGTCAAGTGATGTGGAAATATCCTTGGAAAGTTGGATTTAATGAGTTGACTTCTCAAGTGAATGATGGCCTTGGGGAATTTTCTTTGGAAGATGCTATCCTTTTGCTACCTCCATTGTCTGGACCTTCCAATAGTGATCAACAATGGATAGTTGATGAAAAATTGAAAGAGATTCCAATAGTGGAGAGACTGTTCATCAAATCTTTAGAGATTATGCACTATTACCCTAGACAAAATTTATATTTGTAGGGCCAAATTAAAGCACAAGAAATGTAAATTGTTCCAATCACTAGTAAAAAAAGTCAATTCATTTTTCTCATCAATGTATTGACTAAGCTCCAAAGGTCAATAAGTAGAATCTTGGGTTGGTTGGAGCTGAGCAATCAAAGGTGTTCTTCTCCAATATTGTTGATTTGACTTTCCGATTGGAAAAATTATAGGTCAACTCCCTTTGAGGATATCCTAGTGAACTCAATCATTTGGCATATAGTGGCTCAAATAATTCAAGTGAGATCATTTTCAATTGTTAGGTAAACTTGAATTCATGAAAAAAATGAGGTTCCCCATTTTTAGCAATAAAATGGACCCCACTAGGGCAATCAAATGTCATCGAGTAGCGCAAGTGTTCCCGATGATCGCCTTCGAGTCAATGAAATTCCCTTTCTCAAGCTCCATCCACTAGAAATTTGCACATTTTCGCGATAAATGTAATGCAGAAGGAAATATCTTGTTGAACTCTATCACTTGTAATTTTGTGGATAAAGTGACCCATGTAGTATTCTCTTGAGTCATTTGCTTCATGTAAGGTCGCCCGTGATCAAACTCGATCATTATGATGGATGCAAGCGACTCGATCGACAATCATAGACCCTTTGATCAATTCGATTATCGATGAAGGTTCAAAAAATGGTTTTTTTTATAAAATATCTCTCTTATCTCTCGAATCTATGATCGAGCTAGTGATTGACACGCCGATCCAATCATGATTCTATATTGGCCGATCAATTGGCTATGTCAATTGACCAATTCGTGATCATGGATGGGAATATCTGATCATGGATGGAGATTAAATGCATCAATGAGCACATGCTATCTTAAAGAGAGATGCCAAATCAATGTGAGAGGGTGGGCCGGGCAAGATCGGGCCTTTCTCTCTCTAGAACATGTGGAATGGAAAAAGAAAGCGTGGGTGGAGAGAGACACTGAGGAGGAGATGATGAAGCCTCTCCTCAGTAAATGGGAGCAGTTCAATGATGTGGGAAGCTATGGCGCCGCCTTTTTGATTGGCGGCTGACGCCGGCGAGCGCGTCACGTTGAGCCAAAAGAGGAAGCAGCCGCCATGCTGACGTGCCCTTTCCAACGGCCTCTCTCTACTTTCTCTTTCCTCGAGCTGAAAGAATAATTTAAAAAGATACTGCCAATGTAAAAATAAATCATTTTTATATCTCTCTAGTCCCCGTAATCTCTCTCTTACCTCTCTCACTAAGGGAACGCCAAATTGCCAACGTCCGCCACGTGGATCCCTGAATCGCTTCCTCGCACGTGATTCGACAGGACCACCCGGCCCACTATCCGGTTTAATTAGCCTCGGGCACTTGCGAGCCGGGCGTCTAGAGGAGAAAGAGACATCCGTGTCGATGTGGAGAGAGAGATAGAATCTTATAGAAAATTAACTGTCAAACTTTAAACAGGGAAAGGACGTGGACGGACGGCAGCAGAGATTTGTTTACTCTCTCTCTCTAGACTTTCATGTCACTCGGCATGCGCGCGCATCTAACAACTCCTCTCTCTAAGACACTAACCCTCTCTCTCCTCTATTCCTCTGGTTCTCATTCTCTCTCTCTCTCTCTCTCCCTCCCCACTACATCTCTCTCTCTGTCCTCATTCCTATTCTCATCTCTCTATCTCTACCTTCATTCCTCCCCCTCCTACATCGATCTCTCTCCCCCTCCCACCTCTCTTCACACCTCTCTCTCCCTCTAGCATTTCTCTCTCCTGCTTCATATAGATCTGTCTTTCTCCCTCCCTTTCTCTCTCTCTCTCTCTCATTCTCTCCCTCGACCTCTCTCTGTGTTGCCTCACGTGTCATTCCACGTGGAAGTCCATTATCACGAATTACTGCCCAATTTGGTCTATTCTTTTTATATGATTATAAAGTTCGGGTACGATCTCTTCATTTAATTGAAATTTCCTGCAACAGAATTGTCAACAATTGAACGCCATCGCCTCGCGAGAAAGTCAACCGGACGGTTGATTCCACTGGTTTGTATTGGTCAACGTAATAATAATATTTTAATAAATATTATATCAACCAGCACGGGCAAGCATTTATTAAATAATAATTTATTCAATTATTGGATTCCATATTATTGCGAATTATAATATACCCGCCGGCTAACGTGAGCTCTGACGTCGTGGCGATGGGACCCACAGAGAAAACGGTTAACGTCACCGTCAACGTGGCGGCGGTTCGGACCGGTATGGCCTTTTCCGGTCCACATGATTCCCGGACCGGAAAGATAAAGCTGAAATCATGGGGGGTACTTTCGGTATCTAAAAGATAGTGTCGATTTCTTCAGAGGTATGTAAGCCATAGATGGACTTACACGTGTCTCTTTCAACGGAAGAGATCACGCCACGTCACTACCGTGCACGGCCAATCTCATGAGGGTCGACAAATCTTCTTTTCAATCATGGTGGTACTTTGGGTCTTGAAAAGATTGTCTCGATTTCCCGAGAAATTCGTGGGCCCTAGATGACAGCCACGTGTCAGTTTTAACGGAACAGATCACGTAGGTCTCCCCACTCGAGACAATTTTTATAGAAAATCATGGGGGTATTTTCCGTATTTCAAAAATTTCCGCCAAAAAATCAGGGCCCTAGATTGAAGGTCACGTGTCACTTTTAACGGAGCCGACCACGCCACGTCGGTTCAGACCCCTTAACCTGATGAAGTGAAGACGCTAATCGACAATTTTTCTCTGAAATTACCAGGGTATTCCAGTATTTAAACGAATTACTGTCAATTTCAACACCAGATGACAACCACGTGTCATTTTCAACGGCGAAGATCACGTCAGACGACGCCACGTCATTAGCCACGCTGGCCTCACCCCACGACTAACCTCCTACATGACCTGCACTATAAAGTACCTCCTCCAGAAGTTCAAATTTCCACGAACAAACGCAAATCTCTCTCTTCTTTCTCTCTCCTCTCTCTCGAAAGAGAAAACGAAGCTCCGGCGATGTCAATTTCACCCGAAGCAAAATCGGCGATTCCTTTTCCCGAGGTATTCGCCCGAGACGCCATTATCGCTTGGTTCAGAGGAGAGTTCGCGGCGGCGAACGCGATAATCGATTCTCTTTTGAGCCACCTGAGCGAGATTTCGCGCGGAGAAACGGGTCCTGGAAATGGTTACGAGGCGGTTTTCGCCGCGATTCATCGGAGGAGAATGAACTGGATCCCGGTTCTGCATATGCAGAAGTACTTTTCCATCGCGGACGTAGCGATCGCTCTGCGTAACGCTTCGTACGGGAGGATCGATGAAAAATCGCGCCGACGTCGTGATAAAGGACGACAAAGAATGCGGAGAAGAGAGAGAACACAACGCCGAAGTGATCAATGATGATGGAGGTAAATCTCGCGTCCTTGAGACTTTCAGAGATTCCTCTATTTTGCGATTTGATCGGCATTGGAGTTGATCTTGCATTAGAGTTTTGTTTCCAATTTGTCTCTCTCTATCAGTCAACTCTTCTGTCTCATGTTGTGATGGCAGATGAAAAAGAACGCGGAGCAGAGTTGCATGACGAGGAGGAGATAGCAGATTACTCCGGTGAATTTCTTCTCCTTGTTTTTTTTCTCTCAAGAAGATTTTAAGGTAAATCTGCGCTGATGCTTTTGAATAGTCTGTTTGAGATTTTCAGCGGTACTTGATTTTTGTTTTCTTTTGTGCAACTAAGTCGGTAGATCGCTCATGGATCTCTCTCTTTCTCTCTCTCTCTCGGTCAATGAAAGAGAGAGAATATCGGCCTGGAAAAATATTTCTTTTTGCTTGTTCAATAGGCATTTTTATTTGATCTTATCTTCTGACTATTCTCTCCGCCTCCACCGGTAGATCGTTCTTCCATTATTTCCTCTCTCCCCCCTCGCACCGCAGTCGCGACAAGCTGAGCTGCATTCGATTTGATCTTCTCGACTCAACAGTTTCCTCTCGTTGAAATTTTTTAATGTTATTATGATTTCGATCGGCATTCAATTTTTTCTTTTCTTCTGACTTTTATTTTTCTTTCCCGCATAATCGATAGACACTACTCAACAACTCTGTTTGCCTGTCCTCTAATTGCTCCATTTTTTCTTTGTTTTATGAGAGAGATCTCTGTTTTTTCTTAGATGTATGATCGGACGGTCAGGACAGATCCCGATCATTGGATCCGCTCTGACGGATCAATGTTCCTCGCCGTTCGTCCTCTGAAATCCCGTTCACCTTCTAGAAGGTTATCTTTCACCTTCTGATTTCTACCACTTCCGTACCTCCACGCGGCGGATCTTTAGCGTGGAATATTCTTTCTATTGCTTGACCTCTCTCTCTTAAGTACGTCTATCTCTCTCTCTAATTTTTTTCTGTCATTTTCAGTGAATCTCTGTCTTTAAGCCTTTTTCTCGCTGTCCGTATCTCTCTCTCACTAATTTTTTCTCTTTTCACTGTGAATAGGTCCTTCTCTCTCTCAGTTACTCTCTCAGTTGTCCGTAAACCCCTCTCTTACTTTTTCGCGTACCGTCCGTAAGCCCCTATCTCTCTCTCTCTCAGTTTTTTGCTCACTGTCGTCGGTACGTTTCTGTAAGATTTTCTTTCACTGTCCGTAAGTAGGTCTTTGTCTCTCTCTAAGCTTCTCACTGCACGTAAGTCCCTCTCTCACTCTCTCTAATTTCCTCGCACTGTCCGCAAGTTCCTCTCTCTCCTCTCCCTTTTTTTCTTTTCACTCTCCCTTTGGACTGAATGACCTGCCGTCGGATTCGGATATCTAATGGAGAGAGAGAGAAACGACAGCTTGATCTCTAGATTTCTCGCGCGTCGGAATCTTTTGGTCAACGCCACGCTCGACCTTAATTTTTTCTCCTGATCTTCGATATGTCAACATTAGTGTCCATTACCCATCACGTTCAATAGATTACTCGGTCCACGATGCGGGTCCCACTAAAAATATCTTCCAACTTTGCTGCTTTCTAATTCTGTAAGCTTCGGATATTAAATCCTGTTAATGAGTTTTGTAATTTCAGTATATGTTCTTTATAGGATGTTCTCAGAAGAGCAGAGAGTCTACGGAGAATGGGGGAATCTGGTCAGAGCATGAGGATCCGTTGACTCGCCCGGATCGGATCCGAACGGTCAAAGGTTTTGTCGCCAAGGAACCGGTCAAAGGGCACATGGTCAGTATTCTCTCTCAATGACTTTGACTGGAAGTCAAATTCTTTTCTTGACTTTTCATTCTTCCACCAGGTCAACGTGGTCAAAGGGCTCAAACTCTATGAAGATATTTTTGCGGACTCTGAGCTCCTAAAGCTGACCGAGTTTGTGAATGAGCTCCGACTCTCTGGCCGCCGAGGGCAATTATCAGGTCAACGGTCAACTCTCCCAAGTCGTTGACTTTTGCTTCAATTGGATTATTACTGAAATATCTTATAACTTTCTATCAGTATAGAACATCTGTTGTAATCTGTTAATTTAATACGTTGAATTTTTGAATTTATGGAATTAGACATACGTAGAGCAGATAAACCCCATGCTTGTTTAGTTTTATCATAAATAAAAAGTACTTTTATCCTATTGAAAAATGTACTAGTTTATAAACAGCGCTGCCCTTCACGTCACTAGTATTTATGGGTGTCTCTATAATGCAGGAAGCGGCGTTGACTTAAATTTGAGTTTATTCATGGACTTATTAGCTCAGGGAGTAAGAGGAACTTTTGTAGACTAATGCGTTGCATTTTTTGAAATTACAGGGAGCACATTTATTTACTTTAACCAGCAATCAAAAGGGAACAAGAGGGAGATAATCCAGCTGGGCACCCCAATATTTCAACCCACCATGGATGATGCATCATGTAAGCATCATTCCTCGAGTAGCTATCTCATCTGACTTTAAGACGGCATCTTTTGAGGAGTGTCTCTCCTCCGCCTCCAGGTCAAATCGAGCCAATCCCGGATGTTCTACAGTCAGTGATAGACCACCTCGTTCAATGGCGGCTGATTCCAGAGACCAAGAGACCCAACAGCTGCATCATCAACTTCTTCGATGAGGTTTTCTCTCACCAACTTTCTCTCTTCAGATTGTCACAAATAGTGGATGCCTGTTTGCTGACATCAGTGGTACAGGATGAGCATTCACAACCTTACTTCAAGCCACCACATCTGGACATTCCAGTTTCAACTCTAGTCCTCTCGGAGACTGACATGGCTTTTGGGAGGTTCCTCGTTGCGGAGAATCACGGTAGCTACAAGGGGTCCCTTTCTCTCTCTTTAAAGGATGGGTGAGCACTTCCTTCACTCTTCTCTCTCTATTTTCAGTGTGATGGGTTGATTGAGGAGGGAGAGGAATAGTGGGTAGTGGGGTTAAAGAGCGGGATTGGGACTGACTGGAGAGAGAAAGACCAGATTTTGATAGAGTGATGGATAGCAAGAAATTGATAGGGTTAGTTAGAGACATAAGGGATAGACATGGAAGAGAGAAGATACATGGCAAGAGCGAAAGAGAAATGCAGAGAAATTGATGTGAGGAGAAAGAACATATGCAAAAGGAGCGTATATATAGATAGAGGTAGTCTGAAACATAGAGATGAAAAAGAGTGATGCGGAAGACTGAGATAGAAATGGAGAAGGAAGAATATATGTATATATCTCGAGAGCAAAAGAGGGTATGTGTGTATAAATAGATGGAGAGAGTGGAGTAACATAGATGTAGAAACAGAGATAGACATGGTGAGAGAGAGAGAGAGAGAACAGAAAGATAGAAAAAAAGATAGTAGAGAAAGAGAGTGAAAATGGAGAGAGAAGAAAGAAATGACAAATTGAAGCAGAGGTGGAATTGGAACAAGAGAGAGAGATAATAAAGCTAGGGAGAGAAAGAGAAGTGATAGAGACAGAGAGGGAGAATTTCTGGGGTGGTTGGTAACAACTTATGGTCATTGGCACGAGCAGGTCTCTACTGGTGATGAGAGGCAACAGTGCAGATTTAGCGAGGCACGTTATCTGCTCGTCCCACAACAGAAGAATCTCCATAACCTTTTTCAAGGTCCGCTCCCCTGACACTCCACCAACCAAGGAGCCCAATTCTCTCTCTTCAACTCCCAAGTCCCCTCATGTGTGGCCACCGACTTGCGCTGCCCACGAGATGGTGGCGGCGTCCCCCCCGGTCATGTTGCTATCATCCCCGCTGCCTCCAGGGAGGAAGTTATCGAGGAGTGGTACGGGAGTGTTCTTGCCTTGGACGAGTGGGCCAAAGAAGTATCAAAAGCATGTGCCTCCAAGGATTCGGAGACGGAGGCTCGCTGCACTCCTGCCATCTCCAGTGGAGGCTGCCGGGTGAGTGTTCTTCTGTGAGGAATCTGCTGGGGAAACAAAGGTTTGCTCGGTGACTGGCTGGTGGTAAGGAGTTTGATCCAGGTTCATATTTTGGTTTCTAAAGATGGAAATTTTGTTAATCTCTCTCTCAAACTTTGCTGTCAAAGGAGAAGAAGAGTAAATCAGGGACTTAAACAACAGTCTCATGAGCACAGTGATGAATCATCTTCACAGTTAAGATCTTCTGAACAAAATCCTTCATCTCCAAGTGTCAGAGAGAGAGAGAGAGATGAAAGTTTCTAAGCAAGCAGATCAAATAAGGAGATGCCAAGAATACCCTTCATCTTCCAACAACAAGACAAGAGAGAGAGAGATGTGCTTGAATTCAGGCCTTGTGATGTCTCATCGGAGAGTGGAATAATTCGGTCGAAAAGATTTACAGAGGTTGGAGAGCCGATTTTCTTGAAGAATTGACGACGCTTGAAAGCGGGTTGATCGCCGATCCCGGGTGATGTATGTGGAGACCCCTTACTTTTAGGCAATCGAATCACAAGTGCATGCATTTCTTTGCGAACTCCATGACATCTCCCAAGCAGAGGCGCCTTTGTAACTTGCATTTTGTGTTCACAAATATATGATTTTTAAGGCTAATTTCATATTAGGTTCAAGTTCTTTTTCTATGAGCTAATTTTATTATTTAATGAGTTTGACATTTTTCAGGATTATTTGTCTCTTTTATCAGCCTTTTTTGTCTATAATTTTGAGTTTGAGACTCCGAAAAATTGAATTTGGAAGAATAAAGAGAATACTTTCTAAGTTAACCTAATTCTCGAGGCAATATAGTGATATTTGTGGAAAAACTCTTTGATTCTCTTTCTAGTTTTACAATTCAATGACATAGAAATGTGGAAGAAAATTTGGAGGGAAAAAGATTTCTATTTTATGAGATATTTAGTTTCCAAGGTATAGGTCTTTTATGAATTTTTTGGGATTTTTAGGAACTTCTTTCATGGAGAAAAAGCCAAAAAGTGGGCCAACTGAAGTTGCAAGCAGCCACATAGCAAGGTAAGCAGGTAGTGTTGGGGTATAAGGTCGATAAGCATTCTAAAACTTTAGTGAAAACATCGAATGCAACGAAAATCATTAGATCAAACAGTCAAAGAGAAGAAGCACCAAGGAGAGATGATCTTATCATATTGTACATATTAAAACCATACTTAACAAAATTATTTGAAGGAGTTCTTGAAGTTGTTCAAGTGTCTAGCATCTAACAATATTCATAAGATTATTTAATGATTGAATATCTTCTTGAAATGGTCATCATTGTTTGGGAGAGATAAGAGAAAGGAGAATTTCCCAGGACGCTTGTATGAGTAGCCCAAGTTTTTGATGTTCTCCCCCTAATTTTATACTTTGGGTACGCAAAATTTTCACAAAAACCTTGATATGTTAAAATCTTTATGAATGTTATGTATTTGATCCTCTAGGTCCATATATCTCTCTAATCAATAAATCAATCAGCCCAATAATGCTTATCGGTTCTCATTATTCATTAATTATATCAACATATAGATTAATTGATTCAAAATTGATGTAACTCAATCAATAGCTTGAGTCACCAACCTAGTGGGTTCCTAGCTACAACAAAGCGTGATCCTCCGTTCATCGAAAACACACATCCACATATCAACATAAAAATCAAACTTATTTATAGTATGGATTAATCAACTTTAATTTAACATAGAGGTGAGTAGGGATCAAATCTACGAAGAAGTATGGTGTGTTTTCGAGATGTTTTAGAATTCAACCAAATTGGATAACAAGTTGGGACAAAAATTAGGAAAAAATATGATTATTAATGGAAATTAAGGCATACAATATTCCATTCTAATGCATGTTATCATATTTTTGAGTGTTTATCTATTATTCTATGAAAAATTCATTATAATCTCAAAATTTATTAATTTAGGGTTAATTATGATGAATTAAAAATAATATTTTCATAACCCATCTTTATTTGAGATTATAATTAGTTTTTAAGGTTAAATAATAAGATAAATCATTTTATATAGACTCATATATTTTTGTAAGTTTTAAAATAGAAATTTATTCTCTTGCTATTTATTAAATTTGACTTTTTAGAATGATAGATAATTTAATTTCTGATCCAATGAAACAAATTTGGATTAACTTGGAGTTATATTTTCAAAGATACGAATTTTCTAATTTTTAGGGATTTTTCATATTTTTTTCAGAATTTTTTTGATTTTTTTGGAATTTTTCTGAATTTAAAATCGATTTATTTGATTTAAATAACATTTTATTTTCGCGTAGGTGATGTGGTCACACATGGAGCGTCCAATCGCGCAATTAATCGCGACCGTCGATACTAAAGGCAGGGGGACGTCGATCTGAGGAGTTATAACGGCTGAGATTAAAACTGACGAAACTCATCTGGAGCGTCGGATCAAGATCAAATGGTGACGGTTTGCATGACTTATAACACACGTGACGTGGCTTCATCTCGACGGTCCATCTGAGATCCAATGGCCACGAATTAACCGTAACGATTCGCAATCCTGCGTTTCATCAGAGCCGTTGATCAAGGATTAATTGCTTCATCAAACGATTACGCCAAATTTACCCTATAAATAGTGATGTTCTTAGACATTGTAAAGCATCCCAGGATAATTCGAGTAATTGAACTGTTTAGACACCAAATCCCTTGAATCTCTTTCTTCCAATCGCTTCTAGACTCATTTCCACGTCCACGGAGTGCTTGAAAATGAGACTTTGTTGAGAGAATATGAAGAAATCAGCTCTTTAACATCAACGATCATTTTTTGAAGTCAAGAATGAAAAGCCTTTGACCGGAAAATATTTGGATCAATTCGAGTGCAATCTTAGCTTAGAGATCATGTTTTATCCTAATCTTCCTTTGTATAGCTTAAGATTTCAATTTCAAATTGTAATTTTAGTCAACTTCAATTTTTGTTATTTCGCGATTTTTAATTTTGGAAATTTCTCTCTTATCACTTGATGATTTCTCTGCAAATCTTGATCCAAATTTAGTGATTTTTGATTCTGTAGATTCATTTTCAAGTCCTCTTTTCAAAAATATCAATTTCCCTAATTTCTCACCATGATTCATCATCTGATTTGATCGAATTTCAATAGATCATCTGAAATTACCCTATTTCTTCATGTAATTGACCCTTATTCACAACTATACTCCTTAATTCATAATTATTTGATAAAATTGGTGAGTTTGATATTAGTTTTGACATGAATTGGTGTGTAATGAACGACCGCATCAATTTGTTCCGTCACCGATGAGATAATGAGAGAGAAAGTAGCAGCGCATATAAAATTAGGGTTTAATGGTACAAAAGAAAGGGAGAGATAAGAGAGAGGAGAGAGAGAAAAAGAGGAAGGCCCGATAGGAGGAATCAGGGCCCTTTACTCCAACAAACATAAAATATCATTTGATCTATTTGTATTCATCTGATTTGGACTATTTGTGTACACTGATACGGTAGATCACTCACCATAATTCAAGCCATGATTCCCCCTCAACCCATTCTAGAACATTAATAATCAACCTGGATGATATAAATACCTATAATTCATATACATCCCATTAGATGCTCACTTGAAAAACTAGTCGTCTTTTGTTCAGCTCTGTCTTCATCTTTCCCCTGAAGTCATCGCAGGGAAAATCAATATTTGGCTTTTGATTGATAAAAAAAAAAAAAGGATTGACATTGGATGAATTTTCAACTTTCAAAAGAACGAAAACTTCATTTATTCAAACAACAAAATTATTTTAATTTCACTATGGTAGATATTTTCATGTATTAAAAGAAAATTCTTGAATTTAATTTCACAATAGTAGAAGTCTTGGCGTATTTTAAAAAGAAAAATTCTCATTTTAATTTCACCTTGATCGTGAAATTTCTCACCTTTGATGCAATGAGAAGTCAACAAATAAACATAGGGTCAGTTCAAATTTTTATTCATACCTTGTCTGGATCCTCCTGTCATCCAAAGGTCTTCACGCTGCTGTAGCACATGTATAGGAAGCCATCATCATCACTGGATGACTCATAAACTGATCCCAGGAGGCAGGCTGCAGGAGATATAGACTGGGTTAGCAAGAGAAAGATCAAGAGGAGGAGGGTTTAGAGAGAGAAAGATCTGACTGGTTGGAGGGAGAGTATCTTTGAAGAAGACGGAGCCTGCTGCTGAGGACGTGAATGAACTGCCCCATAGTCTTAGTCCGGGGGGCCAAGTATCTGTGAGAAGGTCAACATATGATGACTTTCTCTATCTAGGATTGAACTCAAAGACTTTTTAGGGTTTGACTTTCGAGACAGCATAAAATATATGACTTTTAATTTTTTTTAACCTTTTTCTCGGAAACAGGAATCCATGTGAAAGAAATAAATTAAGTTTTCACTTGTTCAATTACATGGGACAGGGTGAATGGATGGTGATGTGCCCGCTGACTTTTTGGAATATTGACTTCCGGGATTTTCTGGTTGACTTGCTACCAACATAGAACTTCAGAAGTCTGCTTTTCTTTCTTGTCTGGGCAAACAGGAATTCTAGCCAGAGAAGATACAGCTTTCAGGGGACTTCACTTTCAGGGGTCTTCTGGACTTGACTACTGGTTTTCTGGAGCTGACTTCCTAGCCATATAAACCAGAGTTACTCACTATACAAGCATCTCAAAGGACCGCCGCGGCAAACCAGAGTTACTCCCTTTTGCATCGTCATGGAACACACGATAAGAAAAACTTCCGAGTTGTCCACAATAATAGTATCGTGAAAAACTACCATGTTTCGATGAATGAATTTACAGAGTGTCGTTGCTTTTGCCACGAGAAACGTGTTATTCTCTCTGGGTTTACCTGGTTCGCTGAGGGAGCGACGAAGGACCGTGGAACGTTGTTGGTGAAGGTTTTATCTTTCTCGCGTCGTCTCCACCACACCTCCCCTTTGATCATCAGTATCCTCACTTAGTCCACATCAGGTTTTATCAGGACTTTTCCCAGGCACGCACCGCGACGTCCGATCGTCAAATGGTTTTATCTCTTATGACTGGAATAACTTTACAAAACTCCTGCTTTGACTCGTCAGCCTATGTTTAGACGGCCAGATTTGTGTTCACGGCCATCCATCGCAACGTAGTTATTTGCAATCTCGTTTTTGAATAAGTAATTTTATCATTAGATTTGTCACATGGTCTAATCCTTTACGAGATTGCGTTTACAACCCGATTTCTTGACGAATTTCTTTTCCGCCGCAAATGCACTGGCAGCTTAACGGATTTCTTTTACGAGGAAAAACATCTTAAATGATCGGTCTTTAATCGTCTCTCGCATTTTTTATTTATCTTTTCTTTTGGTCGTTTTGATCTCTACGGATCTCGAAAGAGTTTCTGAAAACGATATTCCGCACATCGTTTTCAGAAAAAAAGCCACAAGGCATTCAAGAAAAATATAAAACGCCTACTGCTTATAAACTTAGAAAAAAGAAAGCACCACATCCATCTCTGCCTGCATTCATGGACTATTGAGCACCTTGAGGAATTATTGATCACATCCAAGTCCTCCTCATTTTCAGACATTTTCTAAAACGCCTCAGGATCATCATCATCCTGTCGTTTCTCGCACGGAAAAACACGAATATTACGCACCAAACGCTTCATTTATTTAGAAGTACGGTGGCATACACGTCACACGTTTGACAAGCACTACATGCTGTAGCATGGGTCCATCATTTCACGCCGTTTATTTAGTTCCATCACATTTATTCATTATACTTTGGGAGTCCGAACACGATCAACAGAGCATGCGGACACTCCTAAACTTGTGAGAGGAGCAGAAACGCTTCTCGCCTGTGAGGAGGAGGGAGGGACCCTGGCAGTTCAAGGTGGAGTAGAGCCTCGCTCTCACACCTTGGGTGAACACGAAGTGATACCCTCCGGGATAACCGTTGATGGAGTAGCAACCGCAGACGCTGTTGATATCTTTTGTTTTTCCTGCGCATGCAGGGCCCTTGAAGACTGTCAACGTGCTGGCAGATGCGGGAGCGATCACCGCGGCGCTGAACAGTAAGACGAGGATAGCAGCTGCGGCCATGGCCGGGGACTTTCCAGCGGTCGCCATTGCAAGCGAAAGGGCAGGGTGAGAGCTGCAGAACTCGTGTACGGAGTTTAATGAGCTGATGTGAGTTCCCGGTAAGTGAGCACCTCGAAATTTATAGGCAGATTCGGCTAAAAAACCGCTCGCCGGAAATAAGAAAACAAGGACCGCGCACTTCAGAACAGTGAGATTCAGTGGGATGCAAGCCACAGGATGGCGAAAGTCAATTGTCGTCATCCATGGAAGGTAGAGTGCAAGTTTTGCCAATAACCTACTTCTTAGCGTTGACCGGGATGCTTGTAAGAAGAAAACTACGACGACGCAATGAGAACAACACAGATTTCGGGTGGTGATAGATAGGTAAATTCAAATGTAAGCATCCGTGGTAGATGATGCGCTAGTTTGGAGCAAGCTATCTCTGTCTCTGGCTCTCTATCTCGCTCCCTCTCCTCTCTCTTTCTTCTGATCCCTCTTAATGGCACTCTCTCTCTTTATCGCTCTCTCTCCCCTCTCTCTCTCTCTCTCTCCCTCTCTCTCTCTCTCTCTGTTCTGCTTTCTCTTAATCGCACACACTCTCTCCTCATCTCTTTCTTCTGCTCTCTCTTTAATCGCACACACTCTCTCCCTCTCCCAATCTCTTTCTTCTGTTCTGTTTATCGCACACACACACTCTCTCGCGCGCGTTTTCTCTCTCTCTCTCTCTCTCTCTCTCTCTCTCACACACACACACAAATCTCGCCATAATATCTTTTCAATACACTTACAGCAATTTTTCTATTTTTTGCTGCACTCTACACGGACGAGTCATTTTGTAAGACGCTCTCGAATTAAGCTGAAAAGGAATTTCGTTTTAGCCTTTGGCTCCTTCACCTCTGTTTCCCTCTCTCGTCTTGTCTCGAGCTGTGCAACGTCTCCAGGCGTGAAATCGTTGAAATTCAATTCTCCTCTTATTCAACGATGAACAACGCCTTATGAACTCTTTCGATGTCCAAGGAGCAGACATCAAGGGATCAAGATATCCAATGAGCACGACAGAAGAAGAGCAAAACTGTGAGCGAAGACCGGAGACAAAGCATTTTGATGTTTTATCTCCGGCAAAATCCTATTTTCTGAGCCGTATCGCTGATAATGATAAAGTTTGATGCTTCAACCACGTCAGCCCTAGAAGACAAAGACTTACCTCTGTTACCACCACTCTTGCCAACTTTGGTTGAACTTAACTTGCTTTCTTGTTGACTCAGAAAAACTTTCTGTCGGGCCATTTTCTGAACTAGCCTATAATTAGAGGGGATTGTAATCGAGAACAAACAAAGATAGAAGAAGTTTCTTAGTTTTTAGTGAAGATATGGCGAAGAGATTGTGAAGTCACGACGAACCGGTCCAATCCGCGAACCGGTTGAAGCCACGACAGACCGGTTCGCGGAAGTTACATAAAGCTTCATAACCGCTGCCAACCTGGACAACTACGTGGACCAATCCACGACTTCCCTGGAACAAATTAAGCAGCGACTTCCGTTCGTGAATTTCTGGAATCAACGGCAACAATATTTCGACCTCTCCAACGGTCGTCTGCAGTAAATCATTCCTATAAATAACCCACACTCTGTAATACAAGACGGGTCGAAAAAGTAATTCAAGATTTGAGTTTCTATATTCAAGATCTTCATCTTCCTCTTCTTTCTCTCTCTTCTTCTTGTTCTTTCTTCTTTCGTCTTCAGCAACAAAAGCGTTCTCAGATTTCACAGAGATAACTAAGAGAACAATTGTAGAGAAGGTATTGAGGAGTCTTCCAACAAATTTTAATCATATTTTAATTGCCATTGAGGAGTTGAAAGATCTAATCAGCATACACACACAAGATGGTGAGGAGTTGATCGAATTGTTGACTGCTCAAGAAGAAAGGATGAAGAAAGTTCTTGAAAAATCAACAGAAAAAACCCGGCCATGGCCGCCCTTCTCTTCTCCTCGTGGTGTTCAACAGAAAAACTAAAGACGTCACGAGCGTCCGCGGTTGCTTCTCCATCACCGGCTGCCAAGGAGGGTTCCCTTTTGTCTTCACTGAAGGGCAGAAAGCCAGACTCTTCGAAGGCACTTTCTGCCATGGCGCCTACTCTAACCTCTCCAAGGAGACGCGTATCTGGTGATCGACCCACATCAAGACTACAACAGTGTCCTCTTGATCTGTTGATCGAGTTCTCGATCGCTAAATGAATAACAGGCTGTAGGTAAATAAATGATGTGAGCCGATCGGCGCAACCCATAGTCCCATACCATTTGCTGCTTTCGAATCTTGAAACCTGTACGCCGCTCTACCATGAAATAAATAAAAAAGTCTCGCATAAAGATAATCAAGGATATTATAATTTTAAGTAAAAATCGTGCAGATGCAGCCTAGAAAACTAGACAGATATCACGGATCCAGAGAAGGATCTGGTTTTAAATAGCATATTTTAAGTTATCCTCGAGTTTTCATCACAATTAAAAATAGATTGGCGACATAGTTTCCCTAATATAGCGAAAGAAGCTTTGACTTTCCGCCGTTGAAGTTTCTGCAGCTTGCATGATCCCCACGTATCACGAAAAAGTCAAATAGGACTATCTTTTACCAACTCTTTCACCGACCTATCTCTCTCTCTCTCTGAAAAAAGATACCAGTGAAATTCATATACCTTACGCACTGATACACGATAACAGAAACTCGTGGCCTGCATACACCATCAGTATCCAGGAAAATTGCCTTCCATGAATGAAGAGCTGGGTCAAATTATCCCTCGTGGTGAATGATCGAGAATTCGAGAGTGAATGAGTAAATCTAGGTAGCCGGCGTTGATTTTCTCTCCCGCCCCCGCAGATGAGGTCCGAATATAAAATTGTAATATATATACCTATAGTATTTGATTCGACGCACGATACCAGAAGTTTGTGGCCTTTCTACCTCATCAGTATCCGGGAAAACTCGTGTGTTTCGATGAACGGACATCTAGATTTGATTATGGAGATCGATGAACGGATAGTGGATGATCGATATTGAGTGCACTAGCTGACTAATGCCCGTACTGCCATTTCGATTATCTCTCTGCCTTTTACAAAATTTCTCCCTATACTCGTCGCCCCGCCGATAGAAGATGACGACCAGGCTAGGATACTATCGCTGGGATTTTCAAATCTCCATTCAAGATCATCTATCGCGAGGATTTTCATTAGCAATACCGCTCAGAAAGTAGGATTTTACTAGAGAAAAAAATTGAAATGCTTGGTGTCCGGTCTTCGCTCATATTTTGGTGCATCGTCTCTCGTGCTGTCTGCTCTCTTTGGATCTTGAAAGATTCCATGAGGACTTTATCCATCGTTGAATAAAAGAGAGTGTAGAGTTTGAACGATTTCACACCATAAAAATTCCATGAGCAGGGAGTGTTGAAGTCCATTAGAGACATGATCAAGTACCATAAGAATTACTATTTAGGCCAAACTTGAGCATGATCTAAAATGGATAATACCTGCCTTTCCCCATCGATCATAGCACGAAATCTCCCTGCTCTCACGACATCGGACAGCTGTAGCGTACACCAATCTCCAACAATTTTTCTTTCAAATAGCCGGTCAGCTGACAGCTGCAGGCTTTTGGCAGAACATGCAACTGATCTAAAATGGATAATCACGATTGACTTTCTCACTCCCTTCGCAATCAAGGCTCTACTTGACCTTGATTGCATGGTCACTGTTTTAATCTTCCCGGTAAGCGGTTTTCCCCCTGAATCAGTTGGCTGCTGATCACCTCAAGAAGAACCCTCTCAAGATGATGAGCGCACTCACAATTGCACTCAACCACTCCTAAGAAGAAGAAGAAGAATGAGAGGAGAGAAATTCTACTAAAAAGCAGTAAACCACTCACTAACACAAGAACACTCTCTGGAGGAAGAAAGGAAGTACAACGATACATTTGGGGATGCTAAGATCCCTATTTATAGGCTAGAAAGGAGAAAAAAACAAAACAATAACCTCCTATTTTTCTGCCTCACTATTCTGCCGAATGCGCGCAATGGGGCATGAAAATCGGCACGTGCACACTATTCACGCGGGACCCCCCGATTTACGTGCTACCCGCGCGTGAAGTGGGGGGGGGGAAGAAATTGAACTCCCACATTCTCCTCCTTGAGTTTCTTCATGTCCCATGCCTTCTTCACTCCAATTTTTGCACTTAGCTCCACAAACTTCACTCTCCCCAATGATTTTGTGAGAATGTCAGCCAATTGATCTTCAGTCTTCACATGCTCGATGACGACTCTCCCGTCTTCGATGCAATCATGAATAAAATGGTATCGTGTGTCGATGTGCTTGGTTCTATTGTGATGAGCTGAGGTCTTGCTTAACATAATAGCTGATTGATTATCAACCATAATCTTCACCGCTTCCAACTTTACTCCCATTACTTCCATCACTAATCTTGCAATCCACACTCCTTGACATACGACTGACGTAATTGCTATATATTCAGCTTCACACGAAGATAAGGCCACCACCTTTTGCTTCAAGATGTTCCAAGTGATTGGTAGACCACCTAGAAAGAAAATTTGTCCCGAAGTGCTCTTTCTATCTTCCACATCACCGGCGAAGTCACTATCGCTATAGCCAATTACATTGAGATTCTTCACGCCTTTCACATACACAAGACCAAAATCAATGGTACCTTTGAGATACCTCAACACCCTCTTTGCTGCTATCCAATGGTCAGAGGTAGGATTCACCATATATCTACTTAATATGCTCACCGAGTAAGTCATGTCGGGTCGCATATGAAGTAGATATCTTAGGCTTCCAATTAAGCTCCTATATAAAGTCGCATCCACGCTTCTTTCACCTCCTTCTTTCTTTAGCTTCAGCTGAGCTTCCATTGGAGTGTTGGTTGGATTGCATTCAACCATTTGAAAACTCTCCAAGATATGTGCTGCATATGGTCTTTGAGACAAGGTTATTTGGGACTTACCTTGATGCACTTCAATGCCCAAATAAGAACTTCGCAATCCCAAATCTGTCATCTCAAAAATTTTCATCATATTTTTCTTGAACTCCTTCACTTTGGCTTCACTTGCCCCCGTGATGATCAAGTCATCTACATATACTCCAACAATCACTTTATCTTGATTTGAGTTCAAATAATACACACCTTGGTCATTTTTGCTTTTCACAAAGCCAATGTTCTTCAAAGTATCATCAAGCTTTGCATTCCATGCTCTTGGTGCTTGCTTGAGGTCGTAGAGTGCTTTATTTAATTTGAGGACCCACTCCTCCTTTCCTTCTTTCACATAGCCCTCCGGTTGACTCACATAGATCTCCTCCTTGATTTCACCATTAAAGAAGGCGGATTTCACATCTAGATGATGCAAACTCCAACACTCTTGGGCTGCCAATGCAATCAAGATACGGATTGATTCAAAACGAGCAACAGGAGCAAATACCTCATCATAATCAATCCCGTATCTTTGGCGATACCCTTTCACCACTAATCTCGCTTTGTGCTTCACAATTTCACAAAGCGGATTCTTCTTTGGCTTGTATACCCATTTCACACCAATGGGCTTGCATGAGTTAGGAGCCTGCACTAGCTTCCATTCTTCTCAATGGAGGTGATCTCCTCCTCCATAGCTTTCCTCCATGCTTCATCTTCAGATGCCTTGGAATAAGTGGTGGGTTCTTCAAATGAGATGAGGCACTCCTCCTCAATCGGATCAGTAGCTTCATAGAGAGCTTGGATGGATCAAAATCTTGGCATCACTTCATTGCTCGTTGATGACGACCCTTCACCTTGACCCACTTCTTCATTTGAAGGCATATCTCGAAGCACACCTTCAAGATTGTCTCCATCTTCCTCCATCCTCATACTTGGATTGTCAAATCGAAGATTTACACCTGAAACACACAACTCCATACCTTCACTCGGTTGTCGTTCCATGAAGTTCCACTTGCGCCCTTCTTCGAAGATGACATCTCGGCTCAAATGAACCTTGTGTGTGGTAGGATTAAAACACCGATAACCCTTGGTACCTCTCTGGTACCCCACAAACACCATCTCCTTACTCCTATCTTCAAGTTTCCCCAAAGCTCCAGGAGTCTTCACATGCACAATTGAGCTGAAGATCCTAAGATGACTCAGTTTAGGCTTCTTCCCGCTCCACATCTCATAGGGCATCTTCCCTTGCAAGCTCTTCGTAGAGGACCTATTCAACATATACACACAAGTATTGATAGCCTCACCCCATAATTCAAGAGGTAAACTCTTGTCTTTGAGCATGCTCCTTATAAGACCCACAACGGTCCTATTCTTCCTCTCAACTACTCCATTTTGTTGGGGCGTATATGGAGTAGTGAGCTGCCTTTGAATGCCTTTCTCTTCACACCACTTTGAGAATTCTTCAGAAGTGAATTCTCCACCACGATCAGTCCTCAAGCACTTGATCAATGCTCCATTGGATTCACTCTCCGCTAGAGTCTTGAATTTTTGAAAGGCTCCAAATGCTTCCGACTTGTTTTTCAAAATCGCCACCCACATCAATCTAGAAAAATCATCAACAATTAGAAAAAAATACTTCCCTCCACTAATGGTGTGATTGGTCCACAAATGTCGGCATAGACCAATTCTAGGGGCTTTGAAGCTCTAAATTCAGTTGCTTTGGGAAATGGGGCTCTCGCATGCTTCCCGGCCACACAACAGCTGCACTTGTGCTCAAATTTTGAAGAACTAGGTAATCCAATAGCATGATTACCTTTCACCATACCATGGAGAGTGTGAGCACTTTGATGACACATCCTTCTATGACACAGCCATGCCTCTTCATCATTTTTCTCCACAAGAAGACAATGCTCGGCAATGTTGAGCTTCAAAAGGTACATATTCCCCCTCGTCTTGGGAGTCTTGGTGAGCAACCTTCCTTGGCCATCATAAAGGGTGAGAAAACCATCCCTCAAACGTATATCACAACCTTGTGAATCAAGTTTTCCCAAACTTAAGATGTTAGTCTTCAACTTAGGTATATAAAGAACATTTTCAAATATCATGCGTTCACCATTTGTACACTCCACATGTACTTCACCTTTGCCTTCATACCTAATTGAAGAACCATCACCGAATCTCACCACTCCTTGGTGAGACTCATCAAGGGACTGATAAAAGGTCTTCATACAAGTCATATGGCTGCTAGCTCCCGTATCTAGATACCACATATCATCTATTGAGAGCTATTCATACCTTTGAAGTAACACGTCCGCATGTTCATCGGCTAGCACCATTAGCAACGATGATTCTTCCTCTTCATCTTCTTGGGCTATATGCATCTTTTCTTCTCCCTTTGACTTCTCCTTCTTAGGAAGTTCACACTCATCTGCAAAATGCCCAAGCTTTTGACAATTGTAGCATTTTACCTTGGATTTGTCAAATTGCTTCTTTTTCTTCTCTCCATTGGCATCATCACCACGATCTTTGCCTTTTCCTTTCTTTCCTCTTCCCCTTCCGCTTGAAGATGACCCCTTTTGATCCTTCTTAGACATATTAAATGCCCTAGATAGGAGTGCTTGCTCCTCATCTCTTGAGTTCCTCTCTTGGAGTCTCAACTCATGAACTTTGAGTTGCCCAAAAGCTTCCTCAAGTCTCATGGCCTTTAAATCACTTGTCTGCTCAAGTAGAAGAATTAGAGAATCAAAATCTTTAGGGACTGACTTGAGAAGCCTTGAAACAACGCCATACTCATCAAGACTTTCCCCCAAGTCTCTCAAATTAGTAACAATTCGGGCAAAACGATTTGAGTAGTCATCAATCTTCTCATTCCTCTTCATGGAAATTGTTTCAAATTCCCTCTTCAATGCTTGCACCTTTGCTTGCACCACTTTGTCCATTCACACATGGAATGTGCGAAGAACTTCCCAATTCTCCTTTGCACTCTTCCTCTTGTCAATTTGGTTGCTTTGTGACTCGAAGATGGAATTTAGGATCATCGACAATGCAAGGCGATCCTTCTTCTGATTTACCTCACTTCCATCAATAACTCCCCACAAGTCATGAGCCTCCAAAGAAACTTCCATCCTCATAGCCCAAAGATGATAGTTTGTGCTTGTTAACATCAAAATAGAAGCAGACATACCGGTTTCACTCCTCGGTGGATGCAAGGTTGGTGTAGGTGCATGTACATCATCGGCCATGGTAGAAGTCCTTCCCCTCTTGGACATTCTCACAAGCCTAGGATAAAAAACGCTCTGATACCACTTGTTGGCTGCTGATCACCTCAAGAAGAACCCTCTCAAGATGATGAGCACACTCACAATTGCACTCAACCACTCCTAAGAAGAAGAAGAATGAGAGGAGAGAAATTCTACTAAAAAGCACTAAACCACTCCCTAACACAAGAACAACTCTCTGGATGAAGAAAGGAAGTACAAAGATACATTTAGGGATGCTAAGATCCCTATTTATAGGCTAGAAAGGAGAAAAAAATAAAACAATAACCTCCTATTTTTCTGCCTCACTATTCTGTCGAATGCGCGCAATGGGGCATGAAAATCGGCGCGTGCACACTATTCACGCGGGACCCCCCGATTTACGTGCTACCCGCGCGTGAAGTGGGGGGGGGGGGAAGAAATTCAACTCCCACAGAATCTACCTAAAAATTTAGGGGCGCTCACCTTGCAGGAGCGCACACCAATCTCCAACAACTCCATACACGAGTTCTGCTTAAATCTTACTGCCTTTTGCTTGCAATTGCGACCTCGGGAAAGACCCTGCCCACGACCGAAACTATTCTTCTCGTCCTGGTTTTCAGTGCCGCGGTGATCGCTCCGACATCTGCCCACGGACACAGAATGCCCAAGGGATTGACTGGACTTAACATGCCCAAGCATTATGCAACATGGCAATAGAGATAGAGGGGTGCCTGAACATAAACACTATGTCCCACCTCAAAAGCTCCTAGAGAATTATCACCAAATTTGATTGCCAAAAATTGGATTTTCATACGATGGTAATACGAAAAATCAATCCCAAAAGAGAGAACCTTCATCGGTCAATGATCTCCTGAAAACTTGACCCGGATGATTGAGCAGGAGAAGAAATCTATTAGTTCTCCAATGATCATTGGTGAAGGGCATTTTTTCTGCGACTTCACATTTTCATGACTGATTGCGTAAGAGGACAGATACAAACTGAAAAAAACCTCTAAAAATTCCTAAATAAGGAGGGCAAGGTCAAATTCTGAAGAGCAATGTAGAGGCAATAATGGGTGCCCTTGAAACTTTGTTATCAAGAAGAACAGGTGAAAATAAGAATCTACCTCTTATTCGAAAGAGTTCCCTTTACCTAGAATAAAGAGGTCCAATTAGGATAAAAAGTTGAGTTTAATAAAGAAAATTTAAATTCACATGCACACAAATACATGAATAAACTAGGGTATACAATTAGAGAACTAATTTAATGACCCTTTTCTTAGTTATAGAGTCAGACCGTCATGTTTCATTGTATTTACATTCATGAATAGAAATATTATAATTTTTATCATTTTAGCATTGTTCAATCTTGACGAGGAGAGGAGAGAGAAACTGATGAGATAATGAGAGATCAAGTAGCAGCGCATGTAAAATTAGGGTTTGATCATACATAAGAAAGAGCGAGAGAAGAGAGAGGAGATAGAGAGAGAAAAGAGGAAGGCCTGATAGAAGGAATCATGGCCCTTTACTCCAACACTCCCCCTCAAGCTGGAGCGTGGAGATCAAACATGCCCAGCTTGCCTCCAATAGTCTCATATGCCAGCCTAGCAAGTGCCTTCGTAAATATATTGGTTAGTTGATGTGCGGAAGTAACATGAGGAGTACAAAGGGTACAATATCTGACATACTATCGGAGGAAATGACAGTAAATCTCAATATGCTTAGTGACAGAACAAATCAATGCAGTCATTAATTGCACACTGACGAGACGAAATCGCGAGGTCGTCAATTTCAAGCGGTATCGCGTCAAAAATAATTCCAAACTTACCAATTTAAGAAAATTTACTCGAATTGAGGGGTATAATGGTAAATATGGGTCGAATCCACAGGGAATTTAGGAATTTTCAGAAGATCTTTTAGAATTTGGTCAAATCGGACGAGAAATAGATGGTAGAAATTGGGGAAAATGGTATTTTTAGAAAGAAGACTTGAAATCGATTCCACGGAATCAAAAATCGTCCAATTTGGACTTCATTTCGCGGAGAAATCAGATTTCGAAGTGGAGAGAATTTTCGGATCGGCGAAATCGCGATTTAAGATGAAAATTGATGAAATTGAAATTGAAATACTAATCTAAACAGAAATTAAACTTGATTGGGAGGTAGATAATGAAAAACCGCTTCCACTAAACCCGTTTTACGATCAAATCGTCGTGATTATCATGAATAATCGCGAAGAACACCAAGAACGCGATGACGAGCTTCAAGCGTCGATTTCTCACTCGATACTTCACCAAATCTCGACTTCTACCCCTCCTTGGACGCGGAAATTGAAGAGGAAGAGGAAGAACTCGAGAGAAACAAACAAGGAAGGTGTCTGGACAGTCAATTGGATTGATTCTTGTTTGGATGCTTAAGAACGTGAAGAACATGCCCTTTTATAGGGCGAAAAATCGTAACCGTCCGATCGAAACGATCGACGGTTACGATAACGGTCCATGATGGACCGTTTTCAGAAAATATCGCGATCGTTGGATCGCGGATGGAGGGCCCAGATCATCTCTCCAATAGGCGTTATAAAAACGCTTGATTTCCGCCCCTTGGATCGCGATCGGACGGCTGAGATGCGATCCGCGCGATCGAATCGTAGCCGTTATAACGCCCCGATTTACGCACGTGCTGTGATCCTCGATCCGATGGTCCGCGCTCCACGCGATCGACGTCCGTCGATCGATCGCCCTCCAGATCCAACGTTCCGCGCTGCGCCACGTCGCCTGCAAGGTAAGTAAGCTAAAAAAATTAGTCCCACACGGACTTTATTTATAGAAACGGTCGGGTATATAATACCCGACCGTTTATACGGGTATGACCCTCCCCATATAGGGGAGGACAAAAGAACCATTTATATTTATAAGTATAATACTATATAAGATATATTCGCGCCACGTAGGCGCGCTGCGCGGGTCCACGTGGCGCTGCCACGTGGCCTTGCGTGCCACGTCGCATCCACGCGGGCCCCGCGCCCATTTTTATTTATTTTTATTATTAAAAAAATCGAAAAATAAAAATCATAGAAAATTCGGAAAAAAATACAGAAAAAAATCCCTAAAAAAATTGTAAAAAAATCATATCTTTTAAAAATACAACTCCAAATTAATCCAAATTTCTTTCATTTGATCCAAAATTTAATTATCTATTATTCTAAAAGGTCAAATTAATTAACTAATAAGAGTTAAAATTATTATTTCAAAAATACATTCATTTATTAAGATTTTAATCTTTAGAAAATAATATGAATGTTTATAAAAAAGTTATTTCTCTTATTATTTTATCTTTAAAAAAACAATTATAATCTCAAGAAAAAAATATGGGTTATCAAATTATGAAACTCTAATTTATAAAAAAATTAACCCTAATTTAAAGTATTTTGAGATTATAATGACTTTTTAAGAGAATAATAGAAAAATACATATAAATATGATAACATGCATGTAAATGAAATCATTTAAGCTTTAATATGCATGAAAAATCATGTTTTATGATGTAAATATAGCATGTTATCACACACCGATTTGTGTAAAAAATAAATCCAAACTCATCAATTTTATGATTTAATCACGAATTGAATGGTATAGTGGTGAATAAGTGTCGAATCCACGGAGAAATAAGGGAATTTTTAGAGATCTTTTGATTCGATCAAATCGGACGATGAATTGAGGTGAGAAATTAGGGAAATGATAGATTTGAAAAGATAACTCAAAGACGAATCCACAAAATTAAAAATCACTTGATTTGGATCAAGATTCGCGGAAAAATCGATGAGTGAATTAGAGAGAAATTTCCGAATGAGAACTAAGAGAAATTCGAAATTAAAAGACTGAAGTAACTAAATTAACGATCCTAAATTACAAATTAATGATACATGAAGAAAAATTAGGATAAAAATATGTAATCTAACCTGAGATAGCGATTAAAATGATTGAATTAATCGCCGGATTCAAGGCTTTTCATTCCGTGATTTCGAAAACAATCTTCGGTGTTCAAGAGGTGAATTCTCTCTATTAGATCGATAAAATCTTACTTTCAACCACTCCATGGATGTGAAAATGAGCCTAGAAGCGATTGGAAGCAAGATATTCAAGGATGGTGGTGTATAGATAGTTCAACTGATTGAAATCATCCAAGAATACATGAAAATGTCGAAGACCATCTCAATTTATAGCCAATTTGAGCGTAACCGTCCGATGAAACGATTCATCTTTGATCAACGGCTCTGATGAAACATATCAATGTGAATCGTTACGATGAAGTCATGTTCATTAGATTGGAGATGGACCACCGAGATGAAGCCACGTCACATGCTTTAGAAATAACGCTTAGAACGCCATCCGTCTGATCTTGATCTAACGCTTTGATAAAATGCAATCTTAACATGATAATACATGATTATTAACACAAAATAAAGCATAAAACATTCCATTTATATATGCATGTTATCATGCTTTGAGTACATTTCTATCATTTCATGCAATTTTATGTTATAATATCAAAATGCTTTAATTTAGGGTTAATTATGATAA
The DNA here is from genome assembly GCA_024174645.1 of Lemna minuta. Taxonomy (NCBI): domain Eukaryota; kingdom Viridiplantae; phylum Streptophyta; class Magnoliopsida; order Alismatales; family Araceae; genus Lemna; species Lemna minuta. The sequence continues at coordinate 11,677,719 of CM044115.1, read as the reverse complement.
ATTAAAGATAAATGATTTTATAACCTATCTTTATTGAGATTATAAGTGGTTTTTAAAGTTAAATAATGAGAGAAATCATTTTTATAAATATTCATTTAATTTTCTAAAGTTAAAATCTTAAGAAAATTTGAATTAGAAATTAAATCTCTTGTTATTTAAATAATTTGACTTTTTAGAATGATAGATAATTAAATTTCAGATCCAATAAAAAAATCTAGATTAATCTGTAGTTATATTTTGAAAGTTATGATTTTTGCAATTTATAAGAATTTTCTGGAATTTTGCTAAATTCATTTAAGTATATTTTAGATTTTGAAACTATTTAAATTAATTAAAATTAGCAAAAAATGGGGTAATTATCGCGCGGGACTCACAAAGCGTTTTAGTGTAGTCGTCAAAACACACAAACGTAGGTCAAATAAAATTTATAAAACCGAACTCATAGAGATAGAGATATAAAATCAAATATTTTGTAAGTATCGGGTTGATCCACAAAGAGCAGGGTTGACTTTAATTGCAGAGTTGACTTGGTCAAACTTAGGTTTAAAAGAGGTTATAAAGAAGTAAAAATAAGATGTAATGAATGGAAATGGTATAAATATACTAAATAAGAAATTTTAAGAATTGAAATCTTGGATTTGACAGAGAAAAGTCAAAAGTCAAAGCATTGACTTTGACCAACAGTCGATGTGCTGTAAAATAAGAGAATCAAAAGGTGTCGGATTATTACGAAAATTATATATTTGGAAACTAGAGATAAAATGAAATTTATTGATATAGAATTCGTGATTTTTGGATAAGAAATGGATTTACTATGAATTATTGAAAATCAAATATCAGAAAATCTCTGAAATGAACACCTCAGAGAAAATCTTCCAATTTATATATCAATGGAAAGCTAAGAACCAGAGGAATCTAAAGAGACCAAAATGATTGAATTCCGATTTGTATTTTAAAAGTAATTAACCCCGAAAGTCAACATTTGAATTCTAATGAGAAATGAACAGTGCTCGGTCAAATGTTAAATTGAAGGGCCAATGAACTCGGAATTCGACGAATTTGCTATCCACGGAAAGCTGATGAAAAGAGAAATCCAATGAAACTAAAATTGAGTAATTTGGAAGTATAATCAGAGAGATATCCTATTTTCAAAATCAGAAATTTTTTGGACCAAAATTTGGGAAAAATCAAGAATACTAAGAACTAATTTGTAGAATTAAAGATCTAAACCTAATAAAAACTCAAATTACCACCTGATAATCGATCGAATCCCACTATTAACCTAATTGCCGCAAGAATGGGGATTCAATTCACGCGGATTGAAGCGAATTTGTTCGATTTCTTCCTTGTGGACGTTCGGAATTTAAGGGGAAAATTCAATGAAATCTGGTGATTAATTCGTGATTATCATGCTTCAATGGCTGCGGAATTAAACTCTTGGAAGATGAGGATCACGAGAACTGAAGACCCTCCTCGAAATTCGCTTAATTTTTTCACGAATCGATTAAAAGTTGTGAAAGAAAAGAGGGATACATCGTCTTTTAAAGGGAATTTTCGCCCGAAAAATTTGGGCCGTTTGATGCAGTCAAGAGCACGATTTGATGGCCCTGATCGTGCGGCGATCATGGTCCATCATTTGGAGCAGTCGTGGCTCCCGATTTTGCGCTGAATGGGCCATGATCGCGCAATGATCGGGCCACGATCGTGCGTCAATCGTGGTTCTTCGTCCCCCTCGATCCACCGTCCGATGAAGATCTCACGGCAGCTCACGATCGTGCGTCCGATGAAGATCGAATGCTCCAGAAGCCTCCACGCGTCACAAGGTGAGTCATCGATCAACGTTTTGATCTGTCCATCTGATCGTTGTCCTCTGATGACGATCTCCACGATCGTGCGCTCCTTGTGCATCCACGCGTCGCCAGGTGATAGGTAAGTCCATGTCACTTAAGCTGTATTTCGCACACATCTATTGATGGATGATCGCGTGGACTCGGGTCCACGCGATTGACGCTTCGCGCTTGGATCCAACGCTTGTGTTGCCGCCACGTAGCCTGCAAAAGAAAAACGTGTGGGAACATTGTCCCACACGGAAGAAAAAATGGGAAAGGACGAGTATAAATACTAGGGCAGTTTACCGCTATTGCGTTACCGCCCCAGTACTATTACCAAGGCCCACTAACCCGTGGGCCCTTCATCTGCCAACCCCCCTGCCACGTGGTGCCCCTCACGGGAATCCGTGGGGACCCGCGTGGCCTCCTGCCATGTGTCTGCACCCTGTGGGCCACCCGAGGCCCTGCCACCTGGCCTCAGTGCTGCGTTGCATCCGCGCGGTGGTCCCGCACGCCACGTCAGCTTGCGCACTAGTCCCGCTCGCCACATCAGCTCGTGCAGGTAAGTAAACCCTTTTTGTTGCGATTTTAATAAGAAATATGAACTTTAGTGGAATGACATACCAATGGAGAAAATTCCTAAAAAGTATGATAACATGCATCATATTCACATAAAATAAGCATGCATATGAGTTAATTAGGATAAGAAATTAAGTTATAAATGCATGTTATCAGGGACCCACGTGGATGCGACATGGCACACAAGGCCACGTGGCAGAGCCACGCGGACACACGCAAGCGCCTGCGTGGCGCGGATGTGATGTGTGCACATTTATATTTACTCGTAATATAGGGTTATAGTACATATAAACATCTGATATTTGGATTTTAGCTAACCCTCATATTCACTCTGCATTATAAACTCGATGAGTCTCTTTAATTTTCTCCGTGTGGGACTAAGTTACTCTTGTTTAAAGTTTGCAGGACACGTGGTTAAAGGCGACGCGTTGGATTAAAGAAGCACAGATCTTCGCACGTTGATGTAGTGGACACGAGGTCCACCGGATCACCATTAGTGCACATGTCTTAAATGGGAAATATAACGGTCCAGATTTTACGCAATCAAAACGCATCCAAAGCGTCAGATCGTGATCCAACAGATGTGTTTTCAAGGCGTTTTATTACGCATAAACACATGGCTTCATTGGGAGCGTCCATCCGCGATCCAAGGGGCGAGATTTAATCGTAACAGTTCGCCCTTACACATTTAATCTGGACCGTTGATGAAGATTAAACGCCTCCATTCGACGGTTACGCCCAAATCGCCTATAAATTAAGATGTTGTTCGATTTTGTAAGACATTCTTGGATGATTTCACCAAATTGATCTATATACACCCTTCCATCCTTGAATCTCTCACTTCTAATCTATTCTAGACTCGTTTCCGCATCCACAGAGTGATTAAAAGTGAGATTGTGTTGATCAATTAAGGAGAATTTGTCTCTTAAACACCGATGCTCGTTTTCAAAATCGCGGAATGAAAAGCCTCGATCCAGCAATTAATTGCATCATTTCGATCGTTATCTCAGGTTAGAATACGTGTTTTCCCTCTAATCTTTCGTCATGTATCATCAATTTGTAATTTATGATCGTAATTTAGTTTAATTTCATCATTAATTTTGGTTTTTCGTTCTTCTGATTTTTGGAAGTTTCATCCCACTTCGCTCTTTGATTTCTCCGCGAATACTAATCCAAATCGAGTGATTTTTGATTTCGTGGATACGTCTTTGAGTTACCTTTCTAAATCCACTATTTCCCCTAATTTCTATCACCAATTCATCGTCTGATTTGATCAAATTCCAAATGATCTCTAAAAAATATCTTATTTCCCTATGGATTCGACCCTTATTTACCATTATACCCTCAATTCGAGATATTTTTCATTAAATTGGTAAGTTTGGTTATAGTGTTGACATGAATCGGTGTGCAATTAAAAACCGTTCCATCACGCTCTAGATGCATTTTCATCTGTTTAATCTCAGTCGTTCTAACTCTCCTGAAGAACGACTGAGATTATATCATTTTTAAAACGATTTGTCGACAAGGAATAATTGACGAGACGGGACCGCGAAGTCGTCGATTTCACACAGTCTTGTGTCAAAACGAAGTCCAAACTTACCAATTTGATGAAATTAATTTGAATTGAAGGGTATAATGGTAAATAAGGGTCAAATCCACACGGAAATAAGGAAATTCTTGATGTTTTCTTCGAAATTGATCCAATCGGATGATAAATCAATGGTAGAAATTGGGGAAAATGATATATTATGAAAGACAACTTCAAATCAATTCCACGGAATCAAGAATCATCAAAATTGATCTTGATTTTGCGGAGAAATTAAAGATTGAAGTGGGAGGAAATTTTTGGACAAAGAAATCACGAAATTGAACCTTAAATCCTAATCTTAATTGAAATTAAACATAATAGGAAGGTAGATTATGAAAAACCGCTTCCACTAATCCCAAATAGCGATCAAATTGACGCGATAAAACTGCTTAATCGCCGAAAACATGAAGAACGTGATGTGGAGATTCAAGCGTCGATTTCTCCTAATCTATTCAACCAAATCCCAAGATCTGGCCCTCCGTGGATGCGGAAATGAGAGTAGAAGAAGCTAGAATCGAGAGACTCAAGAGGGGAGGTTTCTAAACAGATCAATTTTCTTGATTTCCAACTCGAATGCTTAGAACATCGAAGAACACCTCTATTTATACAAATTTTGGGTGTAACCGTCCGATCGAAACGATTGATGGTTACGATGGAACGGTCCATCATGGACCGTTTCAATTAAGTCACCACCGTCGGATCTTGATGGATGGTCTAGATGAATCGCGCAGATGAGCGTTATAAAAACGCGTGAGTTTTCGCCCCTTAGATCGCGATCCGATGGTCCAGATGTGTAGCGTGCGATTTAATCAAGACCGTTATAATCCCCTTAATTAGCCACGTGCGCTTGATGCGATCTGGTGGACCACGAGCGCACCTGATTGACGTGCTTCGATTGCGCTTCCTCCGATCCAACGCTTCTCCGTCAGCCACGTCACCTGCAGTTTTAAAAATAGTGTCGAACTTAGTCTCACATGGGAAAAATTAAAGAAGAGGGTTTGGTTTATAAGGTGCGACGAATTAGAAGGTTAATGATAGCATGCAATCTTAACATGATAAAACATGATTATTAATGCAAAATAAGGTATAAAACCTTCCATTTATGTGCATGTTATCATACTTTGAGTGCATTTCTATCATTCCATGCAATTTTATGTTATAATTTCAAAATGTGTTAATTTAGGGTTAATTATGATGAATTAAAGATTAAAGATTTTATAACCTATCTTTACTTGAGATTATAAGTGGTTTTTAAAGTTAAATAATGATAGAAATCATTTTTATGAACATTCATTTAATTTTCTAAAGTTAAAATCTTAAAGAAATGAATGTATTCTTGAAATAAGAATTAAATATTTTGTTATTTAAATAATTTGACTTTTTAGAATGATAGATAATTAAATTTCACATTGAATGAAAAAAATTTGGATTAATTTGGAGTTGCATTTTGAAGGTCATGAATTTTCCAATTTTTAGGGATTTTTTCTGGATTTTTCTAGAATATTCTGATTAATTTTACGATTTTTAAATGTTTAAAACGAATTAAAAAATGATAAAAAGGGGGTCAATTTTGCGCGAGTCCCACATGGGAGCGACGTGGCAGAGCCACGCGGGCCCATGCGGTGCCTACGTGGCGCCGAGGTGACAAGTGGCACTATTTATATTTATATATATAGTTGGGTTATAGTACATATAGTCTCCCGATTATCGGGAGAGAATTATTAACCCCTCATTTCGTTTTCCGTTATATACCCAATAGTCTCTTTTTATTTTTACCGTGTGGGACTATGTTCCACACGTTTTGTTTTAATTGCAGGTCACGTGGATCAACGCTGGGCGTCGGATCAAGGGTGCGATGAAGATCGTGCGTCGATCGCATGGACGCGAGGACCACCAATCGTTGATCGCGCACATGTCTTTTAAAGTGGAGCTATGACGGCCACGATTTAACGCGTGGAAACGCATCACAATCGTCGGATCGCGATCCAACGGGTGTAGTTTGATGCGTTTTATAACGCACATCGCAAGGATTCATCCAGAGCGTCCATCCGCGATCTAACGGCCACGACATGTTGATAACGGTTCGATTTGATGTGTTTAATCTGAACCGTTGATGAGGATTAAACGCATCAACTGGACGGTTACGCCCAATTTGCCTATAAAATAAGGCGTTCTTTGATCTTTGTAAGACATTCTCGGATGATTTTGCTTAATCGACCCATCTACACCCTTCAATCCTTGAATCTCTCACTTCTAATCTCTTCTAGACTCGATTCCGCATCCACGGAGTGATTAAAAGTGAGATTTTGTCGATCGATCAAGGAGAATTTGTCTCTTGAACACCGATGTTCACGTTCAAATTCGCGGAAAGAATAGTCGTCGATCCATCGATCAATTGGATCGATTCGATCGTTATCTCGGGTTAAAAAACTTGTTTTCCCTCTAATATATCATCATGTATCATCAATTTTTAGTTTAGGATCGTAATTTAGTTTAATTTCATCGTTAATTTTGGTTTATGTTCATCTGATTTTTAGAAATTTTATCTCACTTCGCTCTTTGATTTCTCCGCGATTACTAATCCAAATTGAGTGATTTTTTATTCCGTGGATACATCTATGAGTTACCTTTATAATTCTACCATTTTCCTTAATTTCTCACCTCAATTTATCGTCCAATTTGATCAATTTCTAAAAGATCTCTCGAAAATACCTTAATTTCCTATGGATTCGACCCTTATTTACCATTATACCCCTCAATTTGTTATTAAATCATTAAATTGGTAAGTTCGGAATTATTTTTGACACGAGACCGTATGAAATCAATGACCTTGCGGTCCCGTCTCGTCAGGTAATCAGAAGACTATATATATTATAACCACTATATATGTAAATATAAATAATGCGTCACATCGCTGCGTAGGCGCCGCGTGGGCCCGCGTGGCGCTGCCACATGGCCTTGCGTGCCACGTCGCATCCACATTGGTCCTGCGCAAAATAAAAACCCTTTTTCCATTTTTTAAATTTATTTTTAACATTAAAATCACAAATTTAATTCAAAAAAATCTAGAAAAATCCCTAAAAATTAGAAAATTCGTAACTTTTAAAATATAACTCCAAATTAATCCAAATTTCTTTCATTTGATCCAAAATTTAATTATATATCATTCTAAAAAGTTAAAATTACTAAATAATGAGATTTTTTAAAGATTAATACATTTATTTTTTAAAGATTTTAACTTAAGAAAAGATAAATAAATGTTTATAAATATTTTCTCTCATTATTTTAACTTTAAAACCTCTATAATCTCAAGTAAAGATGGGTTATTAATTATTTATCTTTAAAATCATCATATTTAACCCTAATTTAAAGTATTTTTTAGATTATAATGACTTTTTCATGGAATGATAGAAAAATACACATAATTATAATAACATGCATGAAAATGAAATCATTTATGCCTCAATATGCATCAATAATCATGCTTTATCATGTTAATGTAGCATGTTATCAATAATGCGCCACGTACACTCAGCCTTTAAGTGACGATCAACGATCGCGATTTAATTGCGCGATCAAACACTCCACGTTACGCCACGTCATCTCTCGATCTTGATCGTCAATCGCAATTGATCGAATGCTCTAGATTGTGCCACCTCACTTGCGCACTTATAATAATCCGAAAAATCGATTATTAATTAGAAAATTTGATTTTTAATTCCGATAAATCCTGAAAAATTCATTAGAAATTCAGAAAAACTCAAAATTTTTTTTTGAAAAAATCCTTAGAAATTAGAAATTTCATAACCTTCAAAATAGAACTCCAAATTAATCCCAATTTCTTTCATTGGATCAGAAATTTAATTATATATCATTATAAAAATTCAAAATATTTAAATAATGAGAGAATAAATTATTATTCCAAAAATACACTCATTTCTTCTTGAAAAACAAATCTTTGAAAAATAAATGAGTGTATATAAATATTTTATCTTATTATTTAACATTAAACCCTAATTATAATCCAAATTTAGATGAGAATAATCTATTTTAAAATATATTCTGAATTATGCATAATTATCCCTAAAATAGTGCATTTTTAGATTATAACTTAAAATTGCTTGAAATGATATAAATACACTCAAAGTATGATAACATGCACTAGAATGTAATGTTTTATGCATTAATTTGCATTAATAATCATATAATTGCATGCATAAATTGTGTGTTATCACTTAGTTCTCATGTGGAAGGTGTCGTTGCTGGTGATGAAGGTGGCTGCCTCATTATCGCAATACATCTTCATATGAAATGGAGGAGGAAAACCGAGTTCAATGAAAAGGGAACTTAGCCAAAGCATCTTCGATGTTGTATCAGCCATAACCCTATACTCTGACTCGGCGCTGGAGCGAGAAACCACAAATTGCTTCTCTGATCTCCAAGTGACTAGATTTCCCCCAACATAAGTGGCGTAGCCACCTTGAGACTTTCAATCTGCCTTATATCCCCCATATCCTGGATCAAAGTATGCTTTGATATTCAGATATCTATGCCTTCGGTATAGTCAGCCTTTCCCGAGGGCTCTCTTAGGGTAGGAAAGAACATGATAAATGCCTTCAAGGTTCACAACGTGAGGAGTTTACACGAACTGGCTCAACACGCTCACTGCATATGCAATGTCAGGACGTGCCATGGTCAAGTAGAGAAGCTTGACGAAACGAAGTCATGCGGTTGTTGAATACACACGATGTCGTGTAAAAACAAAGTCCAAACTTACCACTTTAAAGATTAATTCACAAATTGAAGGGTATAATGGTAAATAAGGGTTGAATCCACAAAGAATTAGGGAAATTTTTGAGATATTTTGAAATTCAATCAAATGAGATGACGAATTGAGTTTAGAAATTAGGAAAATTAATATAACTCAATTGCAAAATTAGGCAATTTAAATTTGATCGCGAACTTTGATTAAAAACCAAAATTAAACTTAATCTATGATTCAAAATATAAATCTAATGCTAAATGACGAAAGATTAAGATGAAAACATGCAATCTAACCCAAAGTTGCGCTCGAAATGATCCAATTAATCACCGGATTCATGGTTATTCATTCTGTGATTTTGAAGACGAAGATGGCATTCAAGATGTGATTTCTCCATATTCCTTCGATCAAATTCTGATTTCAAACACTCCTCGGACGCGGAAATGAGTCAAGAAGCTTAAGAAATCAAAAAACTCTCAGATTGTGGTGTCTAGACAGTTCGATTTGCTCGAAAATCCAAGAATACATTTCCTTCACGAAGAACATCTCAATTTATAAGTGATTTTGGGCGTAATTGTCGGATGCGTCGGTTCATCGCGATCAACGGTCGAGATCATGCGTCGATTGACGAATCGATGAGATTAAGTCGCGTCTATCTGATCTGAAATGGAGCATTGAGATGCGGCCACGGCGCACAAAGAAGAGAAGGCGTTGTTTCGATTCATCCGTTGGATCTTCATCGGACGATTGCGATAAGTTGAGGGTCCATTGGACGTGATTTATCATGACCGTTATAACTCCTTGGATGGACCACTGAAATTGAACTTCATTTAATCGAATTGATGTCTTGTAGGATGCTGCCACGTACCCCTTGAATAAGTGACATCCGACGCATGTGATTAAATCACGCGGTCGGATGTCTCACGCGTTGCCACGTCACCTGAAATCAGAATCAAATAAAAATAGTCCCACACGGCATAAATTATAGGATTTTATCGGGTTTATAAGTTATACGGATTTAAGGGGTTAGCTAAAATCCGATTACGGATGCTCCTAACCCATTGATAAATCCGCGCACACGTGTCACACACACACATGCGTGTCATGCACACACGTCATGCACAAGTGTCCACGTGTCAAACGAACACACGTCTGCACGTCGCCATGTGGCGATGTTTTGCAACATCAGTGCGCGGTAATAAAAACCCTTTTTTTATTCTTTTTAATTATTTTAAAATAGAAAATAGAGTTAAATAAATTCATAAAAATTCCAGAAAATTCCTAAAAATTGGAAAAATCACAACTTTCAAAATACAACTCCAAATTAATTCAAATTTATTTTTTTGGATCAGAAATTGAATTATATATCATTATAAAAATTCAAAATATTAAAATAAGAAGAGAATGAATTTTAATTAAATAAATACACTCATGTATCTTATAAAATAAATTTATAAATATACATGAGTGTTAATAAACATCTTTTCTGTTATTATTTAATCATGAAAATATAATTATGATCTCAAATACAAATAGGATTTAAATTACAATGTTTAATTATGCATAATTATCCATGAAATGATATATTTTTAAATCATAACATGAAATTATGTAAAATGATAGAAATGTACTTCAAATATGATAGCATGCATACAAATGTAATAATTAATGCCTTTATTCGCATTAATAGTCATGTAATTCATGTATCAAATGCATGTTATCAAATCTTACCAACCAATTGATGATATTGGCTAGGGTCCTCCAACAAAGCTGTCGTCTTATCCCACCAATCTATGTTTACCTCCATGGGAGATGCAACACATTTACACCCAAGCATCCCCCTCTCCTCTATGAGGTCTAGGGCATACTTTCTTTGGCATAAAACTATATGATATGGACGGTAAGCAATTTTGAAACCAAGGAAGTACTGTGGTGGGGAGAGATCGCGAGACACAAAATGCTGGCGGAGATAAGTCTTGGTTGCCGGTGAGGATGATATCATCAACATAGAATGCTAATACGACACACCCCATGGGAGTAAGCTTTAACAGTGGGATCTAGGACAGTGGAGACGAAGCCATAAGCCAACCACATCGTGGAGAACTTGTGGAACCAGGCACGAGGGCTTTGCTTCAGTCCATAGATTGTCTTCTTGAGTAGACATACCATAGAAGACTTCCCCTGAGCAACATACTCAGGAGGTTGCTCCATATAGACCTGTTCCTCTAGGTCACCATAAAGAAAGGCGTTCGAGACGTTGAGGGTGTGAAGAGACCATGCTTGATTGAGAGCAATAGAGCAAAGGACACAGATGGAGCTGAGGTGAGCCACAAGAGAGAAGGTCTTGGTGTAGTCAAGGCCGTATGCTTGGGAGAAACCCTGAGCCACCAGACACTCCTTATACCGAGCAAGAGAGCCATCAGTATTGTACTTGAGGGAGTACACCCACTTGCAGGAGGCAACATTAACATCTGATAGGCGAGGCACCAACTTCCATGTCTCTCATTGAAGAAATGCAGCATATTCTGCATCCATGGCAAACTTTTGCTCTGGTACCTACAAAGCTTCAGAATATGTCTTGGGAATTGACCCAAATAGGACGGAGAGAACAAAGACCCTATAGGGTGAGGAGAGACAAAAAAAGGAGACATGATGACCGATCAGCTGTTGGGTACAATGACGTGTGCCCTTTCAAAGGGCAATAGGAAAGTCAATATCAGTGAGCGGGGAACGGGAGCAGAAGTAGGAGACTCAGATACAAGAGGTAGAATAGTCGAGGAAGGCTCAGGGGAAGCAGTGGAGGAGGACTCCAGTATCTAGGAAGAGGGAGATGCTAGCATGGTGGGAGGAGAGGATTTGGATTGAGACGATGGGGTGATGGGAATGAGGAGTGGATCCAGGGACACGGAGGTAGTGGTGGATAGGGGGGCAGGAACAAGGGAAAATCACAAGAAGAAGGGAACATCCTCATGAAAAGTGACATATCCAGATGTGACATAACATCGTGTGGAAGACAAATACACACTGTATCCTTTCTGATTCTGAGGGTAACCCACGAAGACCCCCTTGAGTGCATGAGGAGCCAGCTTTGATAATCCTAGAGTATGATCTTGGACAAAGGCAGTGCACTCGAAAACCCGTGGAGGTAGGGAGAATAGTTCTGCATTGGGTATAAGTCGCTGGATTGGGATAGCACCACTGAGCGTAGTAGATGGCATGCGATTCACTAGGAAGGTTCAGTAAGGACCGCATTAGACCAGAGATACATAGGAACATTCATACAAACCAACATGGTGTGCACCATATCTAGTAGATGGTGATGTTTCCATTTCACAACTCTGTTTTGTTAGGAGGTATAAAGGCAAGTGGTTTGACGAAGTATCCCTTTGCCTGCACATAACTCTTGTTGAGTAGTTTGAGTGAACTCGAGAGCATTTTCAGTTCTTAGTAGCTTTGGAGTAGTAGCATATTGCGTGGTTATTTTATAATAAACTGATGGACTTTGTCAAGGACTTCTTTCTATGTCTTGATGATGTAAGTCCAACTAATGCATGTGTAGTCATCCACAAAGACGATGTAGTAGCGTCCTCTAGAAGATGAGACTTGTTGCAAAGGTCCCCATATGTCACAATGCATTAGGTCGAAGGGGCGAGAGAAGGGTAGGCCCATGCGCACCGGATATGATGAGCGATAATGGTTTCCCAATTCACATGATTCACATTTGAAGCCACACAAATTTATCCAAGGTAAAACTTCTTTAAGTTTTGAAAAACTAGGATGTCCCAATTGACAGTGCCACAAAAAAAAGGCTTGCAAAGAACATTAAGAGGCATAAAGTGAAAAGAGAGCACGTAGTCCAGCTAAAGGAGTGTCTACCACGAGCTCGTAGATTCCTCGTTCGTTCTCATGGCCCAGTCCAATTCTCTGCCCTGTGCAAAGATCGTGGAAGATGCAGCGATAAGGATAGAAGAATACACCAAAATGAAGGGCTTTTGTGATGGCACTAATGGAGAGGAGATAAGTGGGAAAGCCAGTGACATAAAGGACATCATGGAGATGCATGGTGGAGGTGGCATGAGTAATTCCTGATCCTCTGAATGGTCAGGGATGCCCATCAGCTATGTGGACATCAAGGAGTGAGGGATTAGGATGGCAGGAACTTAAGGATAGAGGAAGTACACGTGATGTGAGCCAAAGCTCCTAAGTCAATAACCCAAGAAATATTAGAAGTTCAGAGGGCGAACATACCTGGAGTGGTTGCACTCCCTCCGGCATAGGAAGCAAGGCTGGTAACTAGAGAAGCCAAGCTTGTTGAAGAAGTCTGTGGAGCGTTGATAGCATGCTAAATAAACATAAAAATACATGATTATTAATGCAAATTAAGGCATAAAACAATCTATTCTAATGCACGTTATCATATTTTTTAGTGTTTATCTATCATTCTATGAAAAAGTCATTATAATCTCAAAATGCATTGATTTAGAGTTAATTATGATGAATTAAGGATACTATTTTCATAACCCATCTTTATTTGAGATTATAATTAGTTTTTAAGGTTAAATAATAAGAAATATCATTTTATATACACTCATATATTTTTCTAAGTTTTAAAATCTAAAAGAAATGAGTGTATTTTTGAAATAGAAATTTATTATGTTGTTATTTATTAAATTTGAATTTTTAGAATGATAGATAATTTAATTTCTGATGCAATGAATAAAATTTGGATTAATTTGGAGTTATATTTTAAAATATATAAATTTTCTATTTTAAGGGATTTTTTTGGATTTTTTCTAAATTTTTCCGAGTTTTTCTGAATTTAAAATTGATTTTATAAGTGCGCAGGTGACGTGGCGAAATCTAGAGCATCCTATCGCGCGTTTAATCATTACAGTTGATCATCACTTAAAGGCATGGTATGTGGCGCCATCTCATTCGCCAACGAATCATTTTAAAATGATTTAATGTCAGTCGTTGATCTAAGGAGTTATAACGATTAAGATTAAAACCGAAGAAACACATATAGAGCATCCGATCGAGATCAAACGGTGTCGGTTCAATACGTTAATTATAATGAGCACGACGTGGCATCATCTCAACGGTCCATCAGAGACCCAACGACCATGACTTAATCGTAACAATTCGCAATCGCATGTTTCATCAGAGTCGTTGATCGAAGATTAAATGCTCGATTAGACGGTTACACCCAATTCACCCTATAAATTGAGATGTTCTTTAACATTGTAAAGCATTCTAGGTCATTTTAATTCGAGTAATCAAACTATTTAGACACCAAATCCCTTGAATCTCTTGTTCCAATCTCTTCTAGACTCCTTTCCGCATCCACAGAGTGCTTGAAAGTGATATTTCATTTAGAGAATAGAAAGAAATCGGCTCTTCAACATCAACGATAATTTTTTGAATTCGAGAATGAAAAGCCTTTGATCCGACGACTAATTGGATCAACTCGAGTGCAATCTTGGGTTAGAGATCGTATTTTATCCTAATCTTCCTTCACATAGCTTTATATTTTAATTTTGATTTGTAATTTTAGTCAATTTCACTTAACATTTCAGTTTTTCACGATTTTATTTTTCGGAGATTTCATTCTTGTTCATTGGATGATTTCTCCGCGAATCTTGATCCAGATTCAGTGATTTTTGATTTCATGGATTCGTCTTCGAGTCTTCTTCCATGAAATACCGAAATCCCTAATTTTCATCCACATTTTATCGTCCCATTTGACCGAATTTCAAAAGATCCCTCGAAATTATCTTAATTCTCTATGGATTTGACCCTTATTCACCACTATACTTCTTAATTCGTGATTATTTGCTAAAATTGGTGAGTTTGGTAATTGTTATGACTCTTGATCGTGTGTTTTCAATGACCTCGAGGTCTTGATTCGTGAAATGGTGCCGTTAGTGGGGAATTAAGGCGTAATTTTGAGAATTTTAGTCAATTTTGACTTGGCCAATTCAAATTTTCTTTTAATTTCTTAAAAGTAACTCACATCGATCCTACACCAAGTGATCCAAAGTAGAAATCAATCTTTGAGATCCTTAATTCGATAAGATCAAGTGATTTCCGCTCTTTCTCTAAGGATTACAGGCGATCATTTTTTCAAATTCACGTTAAGAATGCTTCACTATCACAGATACCAACCCTCAGGTACGATTGACATCATTATTTGATAATTTATAAGTAGTTATTATTTATATTCATCTAAATATCTGCTCCACCCTTCAATGAGATGAGAGACCACCTGGAGACTATAGAATAATCCATTAAACGTAGATCTCTTTGAACGATCGTCGCAATCCCCCGACACTACCGAGACATCTTCCACCGTAGAACTAGTTGAACAAGTAGAAGTGGCCGAAACGACGAGGGAAATACAAGGAAATGCCTTAGTGACTATGCCAAGCCTCTCCTCCAAAGACCTCTGACGGATCGAATCGGTGTGGTCGTCAATTGCATATGGATTAGTGTCAAAATAAAGTCCAAACTTACCAATTTAATGAAAATAGTTCAAATTGAGGGGTAGAATGGTAAATATGGGTCAAATCTAGAGGGAATTAGGGAAATTTCTAATGATCTCTTCGAATTTGATCAAATCGGACGATGAATCGATGATACCAATTGGGGAAAATGATATTTTATGAAAGAGAACTTCAAGTTGATTCCACGAAATCAAAAATCATCGAATTTCACTTTGATTTTGTGGAGAAATTGAAGTTCAAAGAGAGGGGTATTTTCCGAAAATCAGAAGAACGAAATTAACGAAAATAAACTTAAAATTACTCAAATTAACGATTCTAAAATGAAATTAAAAGGTAACAGACGATAGATTAGGATAAAACATGATCCCTAACCCACAATTGCGATCGAATTGATCCAATTAATCTCCGTAATCAAGGCTTTTCATCGAGAATTCAAAAATCGCAATCATGGAGTTCAAGCATCGATTTATTCCTCGTCGTTCGTCCAAATCTTGATCTTATGCACTCGTGGATGCGAAAAATGAGTCTAGAAGATATTAGGATCAACAGATTCAAGAGATTTGGTGTCTAAATAGTTAAATTTGATTGAATTGCTCTCGAATGCTTTACAAATGCGAAGAACATCTCAATTTATAGGAGATTTGGGCATACCCGCCCAATGAAACGTATCAACGGCTCTGATGAAACGCATGATCGCGAATCATTACCGTTAAGTCTAGGTCGTTGGATCAAAATCCAACGCTCGAGATGAAGCCATGTCGCCGCGCGTTATAAAACGCATCGAAATGCCTGCCATTGGATCGCAATCGGATGCATCAGATGTGTTTTCAGTCGATTTAATCTCGACCGTTATAACTCATTGCGATCAACGGTCGAGATTATATTGCATGTGGTGAACCCAATCTTGCCACGTACCCCTCTTTACTAAAGTGAAGATCGACGGCTGACATTATACGCGCGATCGGACATCCCACACATTGCCACGTGGTCTCCTCATCGCGATCGTTGAACGCGCTCTGATCACGCCACATCACCTGCGCACTTTAAATAATCTGAAAATTCGATTTAAAATTAGAAAAATGGATTTTTATTTCCAGAAAATCCTTAGACATTCATTAAAAATTCATAAAAATTGAGAAAATTTCCAGAAAAATCCCTAAAAATTAGAAAATTCATAACTTTGAAAATATAACTCCTAAATAATCCAAATTTCTTTCATTTTATCGAAAATTTAATTATCTATCATTCTAAATAGTCAAATTGAATAAATAATAAGAGATTTAATTTCTATTTCAAAAATACATTCATTTCTTTAAGATTTTAACTTTAGAAAATTAAATGAATGTTTATAAAAATGATTTCTCTCATTATTTAACTTTAAAAACTACTTATAATCTCAAGTAAAGATGGGTTATAAAATAATTTATCTTTAATTCACAATAATTAACCCTAAATTAAAGTATTTTGAGATTATAATGACTTTTTCATAGAATGATAGATAAATACTCATAAATATGATAACATGCATAGGAATGAAATCTTTTAACGCCTTAATATGCATTAATAATCATGTTATGAGCATGCTTCTTATCTTCCATGGTAAACCTTCCAAGGACTCGTATAGACACGTAGATGAACTGAGCCAAGTATGTGAAATCAATCATATTCAGACTGTCCCCGCCGACATAATGAAGATGAAACTCTTTCCTACTACACTTAGATACCGAGCCAAGGATTGGTTCTTAAAATTAAGGAAAGAATTCACTCGTATGGACCTATATGGAGGAAAAAATTTTGCCAAAATATTATTCCGCAGGAGAAATCAACTCTGTCCGAAAAGCCATCCACAAGTTTACTCATGGCATGAGTGAAACCTTTCACGAAGCCATGAGTGTCTAACCATAAACTAACATAAATATTTTATGACGAGTTATGCCCACAAGATAGATATCTTTTAGATGCAGCAAGTGGCGGCACCTTCATGAGCAAATATGAAGACGAAGGCATGGAACTCATCGAGACGGTGGTAGAGAATAGCCACCAAAAATTGGTGAAACCATTCGGAAGAGGTACAATGGCGAAGGGACAATTGATCGACGCAAAATCAGCGGAGATCGGAGTGCTTCTTGAAAGAATTGACAAAATGGTGGAATTCCAAAATCTCTTACTAGACTGACTAAACATTCGCTACAGTTCCGAAAGACTTGCCCCCATCTCACTCCAAGAAGCATCATTGTGTGCCAATTGCTCAAGATTCGACCATGTCAAATTAGATTGCCCCGTAATGGCGATCCAAGGGCAGGGCATATCTAGACAAGGTCCATCGGGGGACTGACTCAACAGGGATGACCAAATTTTCAGGGTCCATACCCAAATTATTATAATACCCATGTTTTCATTAACAATCCTTCGTAGCATGTACTATTTAGGAGGAACAACAATCAACCTTATCCTCCATCATACAACGGTCAACAACAACATCAACAACCTTACGCAAATCAAAGACAATCGTCCTTCGTCCTGCAAGCACAACTACAAGCTTATACGCAAGCTCCACGCCAGACAACACTGGCATTAGACCTGATCCTCGAAGCCGCCTCACAACTAATAAAGAAAATGACGTGGCTGAATTCACGCGTGGATGAAATACAAGACTTCGTCAAGATAAACGTCCAGCCAACGACTGATAATAAGAAGGGTAAACAAGTATCTTTTTCTGAACAACTACCCTCGCAGGCCACAACCAACCCGAGGAATCAAGGGGCCTCGTTGAGCTAGATACATAACTTGGACCACATTCACGTCGATGAGGAGGCTGTGGAAACGACACTAGCGATATCGAGCCTTCGGAGTAGCAAAGACCTACTGGATCATCAAATCCACCAAGCCCGATTATTGAAGATACACCAAATGTCATTGAGCACTATAGTGATTTGGAGGAGGAGAAAGAATGGGCTAAGGCCAAACCTAACCGTGATACATACAAGCCCCCTGTGCCCTATCCTCCAACACTTAATCGCCCCAAAGCCAAGACTAATGAATTTGATGATCATTTGCTAGATGAAATTCCCTAATGAGATGGTGAAATTACTAAGAGGGGGGGGGGGGTGAATTAGTATCTTTTTAATCTTTATGTTATTCTAATCTCTTTTTCAATTCGTTGATTATCACTCAACTTTCTCACGTCACTTGTAGGCCAATTTTTTTTATACTGCACAGGGTTCTAGACCCCCGCGCTAGTCCTAGGAGGAGACAGTCGCCCTAGAGTCTCTCCTCACCCTTTTTTAATCCCCTAGTAGTAACTACTAGCTGGTCGGGATTAGCATATCAAAAGTTCTACACGATCTTTTGATCTGACTCCCTCACGCTCTCAGTTAGTGACCTTACTTCGCCGCCGTCCTTCGGTACCCCTCTACTCGTCCACTCCCCCGGGCCGACTCCCAGAGCTCCGCGCGCCGCTCCCTACTCTCTTTCAAGTTGGCCTACACCTCTTTAGTCACCGAGTCTCGGCACTGATCCACGCACGCACCAAGTAAGTCACTCATCCCTGAGTCCAAGTGATCCTGCAAGGTGAAGAACAAGTATCCCTCAACTTGACTATCTAGTCAACTCCCTAGAGACGTCCTGACTCACTACGATTCCCAAGGAATCTCCCCCTTACCCTCACGAGTAAGTGACGTGTCGTTTTCGTGCGTCGCTAAAACACAAAGACGATGGTCACATAAAATTTATAAAACCGAACTCACAAAGACAAGATATAATAATCAAGTATTGGGTAAGTATCGGTCGATCCACAGAGAGCAGGGTTGACTTTAATCACAGAGTTGACTTGGTCCAACTTAGGTTTAAAAGGAGTTTTAAATAAGAGAAAATAGGATGTAAGATATGGAAATGATATAAACAAGCTAAATAAGAAGTTTTAAGAATTGAAATCTCGGATTTGACTGATAAAAGTCAAAAGTCAAAGTCACAGCATTGACTTTGACCAGCAATAGGTGTTCTGCAAAATCAGAGAATCAAACAGAGTCAGAAGATTACGAAAATTAGATAATTGGAAACTAGAGAGAAAATGGAATTTATTGATATATATTTCGTAATTTTAAGATAAAAAATGGATTTATTATGAATTATTGAAAATAAACTATCAGAAAATCCCCGAAATTAACACCTCAGAGGAAATCTTCAAATTGAATGACCAAATGAAATCCAAATCTTGCAATTTCTATGTCAATGGAAACCTAAGAACCAGAGAAATCTAACAAGACCAAAATTACAAAATTCTGATTTGTAAATCAAAAGTAATTGACCCCGAAAGTCAACGTTTGACTTCTGATGAAAGATGAACAGTCCTTGGTCAAACGTCAAATTGGAGGGTCAAATGAAATCGGAATTTGATGAATTTGCTATCCACGGAAAGCTGATGAAAAGAGGAATCCAATGAAACCAAAATCAAGTGATTTGGAATAACACTATGAACTAATTTACAAAATTAAACTTCTAAATCTAATAAAAACTCAAATTACCTCCTGATAATCGATCGAATCTCACTACTAACCCGATTTCCGCAAGGATGGGGCTCCAATTCTCGTGGATTGAAGCGAATTTGCTCGGATTCTTCCTCGTGGACGTTCGGAATTCAAGGGGAAAATTCGATGAAATCAAGGAGAAATTCGGGATCAATCCCACTCCAATTGCGTCGCAATCGAGTTTAAACGCGGGGGGATCACGATGTACTAGAGATCTTCCTCGAAATTTGCTTAGTTCCTTCACAAATCGATCAAAAGTTGAAGAAGAAAGAATGAAAATACATGCTTTTAAAGAGGGAAATTGGCCCGAAGATCGTGGGCAATTGATGCGGTCGTGGGGGCGGAATTCATGCGTTGTGGAGGCGGTTTCACTTGGCAAGGACGTAGCTTCCGGATTGGCAAAGAATTTCGCTTTGACTTTTCTCCAAATGGCTTCCATTTCAGCCACGATCAGGCCACGATCGGGCTGCGATTGG
>CM044115.1:11626198-11656956 GCA_024174645.1 Lemna minuta | reverse complement strand
GGGATTTTGTGATATTTGATTTTCAATAATTCATAGTAAATCCATTTATTATCGAAAAATCAAGAATTATATATCAATAAATTCCATTTTCTCTCTAGTTTACAAATATATAATTTTCGTAATCTTCTGACACTGTTTGATTCTCTGATTCTACAGAACACCTACTATTGGTCAAAGTCAATGCTTTGAATTTGACTTTTGCCTTTTCTCTGTCAAACCTGAGAATTAAATTCTTAAAACTTCTTATTTAGCTTATTTATATCATTTCCACTCATTACTTCTTATTTTTACTTATTTAAAACCCTTTTGAAACCTAAGTTTGACCAAGTCAACTCTGCAATTAAAGTCAACCCTGCTCTGTGTGCATCGACCTGATACTTACACATTACTTGATTTTATATCTTATCATTGTGAGATTGGTTTTATAAATTTTGTTTGACCTAGGTTGTTGTGTTTTAGCGATGTACAAAAAGGTTCCATCAACCCGCGGAGGACACGTGGCGCGTGGAGCTGACGTAGAGCGCGGGACCCGCGTGGATGCAACTTGACACTTAAGGCCACGTGGCAGAGCCGCGCGAGACCATGTGGTGTGCAGGTGGCGCACAGGTGACGCGGACGCGTGGCAGGGCCACACGAGTCCACGCGGACACCCGGGTGGTGCCACGTGGTGAGAGGGTTGGCATTTGAAGGGCCCACGGGTTAGTGGGCCCTAGTTTGGAGTTTGGGGCGGTAACACAAATGCGTTTAGCCGCCCCACCTTTTATACTCGATATTCTCTCCCTTTTCTTCTGTGTGGGACTATGTTCCTGCGGAAATTTGTCTTTGCAGGATACTTGGCAACGTCGCGGACATTGGATGTGAATCAAGTCACGTAAGGCGCATCGATCGAGTGCACCCGAGTCCACGAGATTGCCATCAAGAGCACGTGGGCTAAACAGAGCCGTTGATCGCGTAAGTGACCATCGGACGGCTTGGAGTATATCGCGATCATAGCGCGTAGCGTGGAGACACGTGGATGCATCAAAGTCACCTCGACAAGATGATGGTGATCAGCCGACGAAAACCCAGAAAATCGTGAGATCGTGGCTCACGATCGCGAGATCGGCGGAAAACCAATAATGGCAATCGGACACGTGGACACATCGGACTCACCTCGACAAGATGATGGCGTTCAGACGATGGAAACCTGATGATTGCGAGATCGTGGCTCAAGATCGCCGAGTGATCGGGGCCCACGATTATTGTGTGATAGTGCCCATCGATTGGCCTTTCACCGGATCAACCGACCCGCATTTCTCGTGCCCATTCCCCTTTTAAAAACCGATGTATTCTCTCTTCTTCTCTTAACTTTTCATCGATTCATGAAGAAATCAAGTGAATTTGAAGGAAGATCTTGAGTTCATCATGATTCCCCTGTGTTTAGACTTGATCACGATCCGATTGAGGCAGGATTCATCGTGATTAATCATCGGATTCGATCAAATTTTTCCCTTGAACGCCGAACGTCCGCCAAGGAAGAAATCAAGCCAATACTCTTCAATCTGCGTGAATTGAAGCCCAATCATTGCGGCAATCAAGTTAGCAGTGAGATTCTATCATTCATCTGACGGTAATTTGAGTTTTGATTAGGTTTAGAAGGTTAATTTTGCATTTAAATTTATTTTGTTCTTCATTTTCGCCCAATTTCGGGTTAAATTTTTGCTGATTTTGAAATAAAAATATCTCTCTGATCTTAACTCCAAATCGCTTGATTCTGGTTTCATTGGATTCCTTGTTTCATCATCTTTTTTTGGATAGTAAATTTGTAAAATTCCATGATCATTTGACCCCTCAATTTAAACTTTTGACCAACCACTATTCATTTTCAATCCGAATTTGGGTGTTGACTTGCAGGATTAATTTCGTTCAAAATATAAATTGGAATTTGACAATTTTGGTCTTTTTAAAATCCTCTAGTTTTTAGATTTCTATTGATATATTAATTGTAAGATTTGGATATCATTTGGTTAGTCAGTATGAATATTTTCACCAAAGTGTTCATTTCTAGATTTTTCTGATCTTTGATTTTCAATAATTCATAATAAATCTAATTCTCATTGAAAAATCAAGGATTTTATATCAATAAATTCCATTTTCTCTATAGATTCTGAATATATAATTTTTGTATTCTTTTGACGCCTTTTGATTCTCTGATTTTATAGAAAGTCAACTGTTGGTCAAAGTCAATGTTTTGACCTTGACTTTTGACTTTTCTCTGTCAAATAAGAGGTCTGAAATCTTAAAATATCATATCTAGTATATTTATATAATTTCTATTCATAAAATATCATTTTCTTTTCTTATAACCTTTAATTAAACTTAAGTTTGACCAAGTCAACTTTGCAATAAAAGTCAACCTTGTTCTCTGTGGATCGAAATGATACTTACACTCTACTTGATTTTATATCTTTTTCATTGTGAGTTCGGAATTATAAATCTTATTTGACCGACGATTGCGTTTTTCAACGACCGCATAAAACGTTTCGTCACTCACCTAACTAAGATCCTCGAGGTCTGTGCTAGGAAACGATTGGTGCTTAGCTAGGAGAAATCTCATTTTATTGTACGAGAAGGAGTAGTGCTTGAGCATATTGTCTCGTGTAAAGGACTAGAAGTGGATAAGGCCAATATAGAGGTCATCCAAAACCTTCTTCTCTCGGCCACCATAGGAGATCTATGGAGCCTTCTCTGACACGTCGGCTTCTACCGATGATTCATACAAGAATTTGTGAAAGTCTCGAGCCACTGACCACCCTTCTTTGCAAGGACAAAGATTTTATCATCGATGAAGAAGGGAAGCGCGCATTTGTGATGCTGAAGCAAGCTTTGATCAAGGCACCAATTCTTTAAAGTCCTTATTAGGACTTACCTTTCTAGATTATATGCGACGCTTTTGACTATGCAATGGGAGTAATCTTGGGGAAACAATCAAAAAAGAAGTTGACAACTATATGTTATGCAAGCAAGACCCTTGTCAAAGCTCAAATAAACTACACAACAACAGAGAAGGAGCTTTTGGCGGTGTTCTACGCACTTGAGAAGTTCTGACCATACATCTTGATGAGCAAGATCATTATCTACACTGATCATGTGGCTTTAAAATACTTGCTCTCGAGGAAAGAGGCCAAACCACGATTCATACGATGGGTGCTACTCCAAGAATTCGACTTGGAGATTAAAGACAAGAAGGGCAGCGAGAACTCTATGGCATATCATTTATCGTGTCTCCACATTCCAGGTGCAAGAGGCATCGGTGACACATTCCCCGACGAGTATCTCCTTGCCATCTCGAGCCACGCTCCCTAGTTTGCCCACATCGTCAACTTTGCTGTGACTGGATTGATCCCGGAGCATTAGAATCGAAACCAAAAGGATAAGTTCTTACAGGATCTCAAGTACTACTTTTGGGAAGAACTACTTCTATTCCATCTAAGATATGATCAGATCATCAGGCGATGCATTCCAGAGGATGAGCAATGAGATATTTTAGCGATGTGTCACTCATCGATGTGTGGAGGACATTTCGTGGCATGCAAGACCGCAGACAAAATACTCCAGAGCGGCTTCTATTGGCCCACCATGTTCAAGGATGCCCACTGTTTCTACACGGAGTATGTACAATGTCAAGTAGCATTGAACATCTCCAAGCGTTATGAAATGTCGATGCGACCGATCCTTAAAGTGGAGATCTTCGATTTATCTAGTATAGATTTTCTAGGACCTTTCCCACCTTTTGACGGGAAAGAGTATATCTTGGTAGCAGTGGATTATGTGTCCAAGTGGGTCGAGACCATCCCCAATAGGACAAACGACTATTGAAAGGTGCTCAAATTTGTTACGAGATGCATCTTTGCCTAATACAGTTGTCCAAGGGCCATCAATAATGGTGGCTCACACTCCAATAATGCACACTTTCGAGCATTTTTTAAGAAGTACAGAGTACACCATTGCGTCACCACACCATACCACCCAAGAAAATGGGCAAGTAGAGGTGAGTAATAGAGAAGTCAAAAATATTTTAAAGAAAATTTTTCGTCCAAATGGGAAGGATTGGGTGCACAAGCTTCCCAACACACTATGGGCATATCAGATAGCTTACAAGACACCCATCGGGATGTCTCCTTTCCAGATCATCTACGAGAAAGCCTTCCACCTTCCGGTTGAGCTCGAGCATCGTGCCTATTAGGCTATCAAAAAGCTCAACCTATCTTTGGACAAAGTAGGAAAATAATTACTACTCCAGCTCTAGGAATTACAGGAGCTAAGGCATGAGGTTTCGGAGAACGCGACAATCTACAAAGAAAAGACAAAGGCCTTTCATGACCGACAGATCAGAAGACGGTCATTTCAAGTCAACCATAAGGTCTAGCTCTACAACTCTCGCCTTAAGCTTCTTTCTGGGAAGTTGCGCTCGCAATTGGATGGTCCATAAGTGGTTCTAGAATTGTTTGAGGGCAGATCCGTACTCATCTCCGACATCAAATCCGGTCGACAATTCAAGGTAAACACCCATCGTCTCAAACCGTACCTAATATTAGAACCACCCGCATCAACAGCAGATAAGCTAGATCTGCATCTTCTCGAGTACCCGAGGACGTGATGATGATATCACCTTTGCCCCATCAGTAGTCATAGGTGTTATTAGAGTTTCGTTTGGTTGAAGACGTTAAACTTAGCGCTCTTGGGAGGCACCCCAAGATTATCTCACTTTTAGTTTTCTTTTTGTACTTTGTTTTCAGTTTTTGTAGATGTCGAAGAAGAACTATACTATGGAAAGGGCGCATGCGCAATAAATCTCTTGAATGAGCATCAACGCATCAATGAGTTTTTCTCACCCTTTATCTTCTCACCAAAATTTTGTATCTTCTTCATACCACACTTGGTATTTATCACTATATTTTTCATGAGCATGACGATTTCATTAAGGGCAATGAAAAATTCTAGTTGGGGGTGAACTCTTAGAAAAACTCAACCATTTTTAAAAATTTTAAAATTCTACATTCTAAAAAACTCCTATTTTCCAAATTTGAACCACTCTACCCCAACTTAAAAGTCTTGACATTTAGAGATCCGACCTACTAGAGATGTATAAGTGAGGGCCTTATAGCCCATATGATTACATTTTGAGTAATAAAGTTAAGTGATCTAGAGAAACCAATGGATGATATTTAGTGGTTGATTTCTTTGGGGTTAGGTACCTAACATGCACCAAGGAAAATGTGCAATCAGAGGTTGAAATGTTATAGGATTGAAATGGAGAGTTTTTTAGGGAAGTTAATGTCAAATTCATATCCCCTACATGACATCAGCCGAACTTGCTTAGTGTGGGAATTCCTCGCTTCCGAGCTTTCCCTTTAAAAGAGTGCAATGCTCCATAATTTTTTGAGGCACCTATCTTTTCTTATTAGGCATGTAGTTTTATCTCTTCCAAAGCAGTCAAGTAGTTATACCATTTTGTTTTAAACTTCACTAATAATAATTACTATCCCAAGTGATTCACTCATCCATCATATTTCTTCTATATTTCCCTCACATGTACGTATCCCTTCACACTACACTTCACATTTATTACAAACTCTCTTCAAAAAACCAAAAACTCCTCCATATCCTTATTTCATGTAAATTCTTCTGAAATTTTTAAACAAAAAGAGGAGAAAAATCAAGAAAAGAGAGAAATAAGAAGTAAAAAGAAAGAAAATAAGTTGAGAAATATCTTCCTCCACCATCATCTCTACCACCTCCACCATCATCTCCACCATCTACCCTATCATCACCATTCACATCATTTGGGAGTATAATTATTATAAGTGTTACCTCCTTTGTTTTAAATCCACTTTGTTTATCTGCATATTTGCCTTTTACCACGTCATTCCCTTAGAAATAGTATCTTTTTATTTCCTTCAGTCTCCTCACACGTTACATCCCAAAGATAGGAATTCCTTTGCAATTAAACTCTTTATAGGAGGAAGACGAGTTGAGGGGAATTCTAGTACACTAAGTAACTACCATTTTTTAGGGAACGGGTGATGTATCTATGGAGAGGGTAAGGAGTTACATCTACTCATGAGAGAGTGATGATATTTTCATTCCCATAGCATCAAACCTTATATATGTTCACCTTGATCACAATTAAGAATCTGACCCAAGCATTAGCCGATGAGCACTTCCCTAATATGTACTAAAGAAGTCAACCTAGAGATAACATTTAGATCATTATGGCCTACACGATGAGGAAAACGTAATCATACATTCATATGCTTCAATGATAACATGCAATCTTAACATGATAAAACATGATTATTAATGCAAATTAATGCATAAAATATTACATTTATGTGCATGTTATCATACTATGAGTGCATTTCTATCATTCTATGCAATTTTATGTTATAATATCAAAATGCGTTAATTTAGGGTTAATTATGATGAATTAAAGATTAAAGATTTTATAACCCATCTTTACTTGAGATTATAAGTGGTTTTTAAAGTTAAATAATAGGAGAAATCAATTTTATGAACATTCATTTAATTTTCTAAAGTTAAAATCCTAAAGAAATGAATGTATTTCTGAAAGAAAAAGTAAATCTCTTGTTATTTAAATAATTTGACTTTTTAGAATGATAGATAATTAAATTTCAGATCAAATGAAAGAAATTTGGATTAATTTGGAGTTGTATTTTGAAAGTTATGATTTTTACAAATTTTAGGGATTTTTCTGGATTTTTCCGATTTTATTTTCTATTTAAAAACGTTTAAAATAAATAAATAAATAAAATTGCAAAAAGCGCGCGGGTCCCACGCGGGTGCGCCGTGGCACGCAAGGCCACGTGGCAGAGCCATGCGGACCCGCGCAGCGCCTACATGGCACGTTTTATATATCTATAGTTTATTTATATTATATACTAAAAATAGAGGGGTTTTCAGCCTTCCGTAGCCCGTAAGGGTATTCACCCCTTAGGTTCGTCGGGTATTATAAACCCGACAGTTATCTCTAATATTTTCCGTGTGGGACTAAAGTCCCACACAGTGTTTTAACGTGCAGGACGTGGCGCGACGAGGATCGTTCGATCGGGATGACGCGTTGATCTCACACGTCGATCGCGTGAACGCTGGACCACTGATCCATCAATCAAGCGCGTGGCTTAAAGGAGTTATTATAACGGTCAGATCTAATGCGACGTGGCTGACGAAGGAGCGTCGATCTTCTGTGCTGCGGACCACCGAATCAATCAGGAGCACGTGCTTAATTATGAGCGTTATATCGACTACAATTTGATCTAGCGGGGAGCATCGTGACCGTTGGATCGCGATCCGATGGCGATTAATCAAGGCATTTTTAAACGTTTAAATCGCGCGGATGATCAAAGCCGTCGATCGAGATCGGACGGTTGGGAGTTAACTGAAACGGTCCACGATGGACCGTTTCATCGTAACCGTCGATCGAAACGATCGGACGGTTACGCCCAAAATTGTTATAAAACGAAATGTTCTTCGTCGTTGTATGTATTCGAGAAGGAATTCACCTAATTGACCCATCTAAACCCCTCTTTTCTTGAATCTCTCTCTTGTAATCGCTTCTAGACTCGAAATTGTGTCCATGGAGTGTTTATAAGAGAGATTTCGACGATCGTGCGAGGAGAATTTGTCTCTTGAACACCGATGTTCATGATTGAATTCGCGGAATGAATAGCTGTCGATCCGGCGATCAATTGGATTGATTTGATCGATTTGATCAATTGTCTATTCCGAAAATTTCATCCCACTTCCATCTTTGATTTCTCCGTGATTACTAATCCAAATCGAGCGATTTTTGATTCCACGGATAGATCTTTGAGTTATCTTTCTAAATCTACCATTTTCCCTAATTTCTCACCTCAATTCATCGTCCAATTTGACCAAATTCCAAAAGATATCTCGAAAATACCTTAATTCCCTATGGATTCTACCCTTATTTACCATTATACCCTTCAATTCACTCTTAATTCCCCAAATTGATAAGTTAGGCTTTATTTTTGACACGAGACCGTGTGAAATCAACGACCTCGCGGTCTCGTCTCGTCATTCAGCTCTTTAGCAGTAGGATCAAAGGATGAAATGACCTTCTAGGGAGACTATATAGTAAATTGCTAAGAGACTAGCAATCAATTAAGTTGGGGGTGTGATAACATGCTAAAGAAACATAAAAATACATGATTATTAATGCAAATTAAGGCATAAAATGTTATATTCTAATTCATGTTATCATATTTTTCTAAAGTGTTTATCTATCATTCTATAAAAAATTCATTATAATCTCAAAATGCATTCATTTAGAGTTAATTATGATGAATTACGGATAATATTTTTATAACCCATATTTATTTGAGATTATAATTAGTTTTTAAGGTTAAATAATAAGAGAAATAATTTTTTATACACTCATATATTTTTCTAAGTTTTAAAATCTAAAAGAAATGAGCATATTTTTGAAATAGAAATTTATTTTGTTGTTATTTATTACATTTGACTTTTTAGAATTTTAGATAATTTAATTTCTGATCCAATGAATAAAATTTAGATTCATTTAGAGTTATATTTTAAAAGACATAAATTTTTCTAATTTTTAGGGATTTTTTCAGATTTTTTTGGATTTTTTCTAAAAGTTTTTGAGTTTTTTCTGAATTTAAAATTGATTTAAAATCGATTTTATAAGTGCACATGTGACGTGGAAAAATTTGGAGCATGAGATCGTGCGTTTAATCATGACTGTTGATCGTCACTTAAAGGTGGGGTACGTGGCACAGTCTCATTCACCGGCGAATCGATTATATTTTCTCATATACACTAGATAATAGGTTTATCACTATTTGGTGTCTCGGTGTTTTGAATATTTGATTGAAATATTGAAATATGCTATAGTAGATGTTTTGATAAAAAATTCAAAGGTTTATCGACCTTGGATCCCAACACAAGGCATATTTTATCTTTCAACAAATCAAGTGTTCAATGAGTACTTATAATACACTAACGTATAACATCATTTTGTGTAGGATACATGCACGGAAAGAGAGATTCGCTCCATGAAGATCAACAACTATGATAACCCATGAGACATAGTGGCAAAACCACTTTCTTGTCAAATAATCAAAGATTTGACCATTTTTTGAGTCCTATTGGGATACTCATATGATCAATATATGAGATTCTCATATATTGACCCATGATAACTTAAGGGGATCATTGACATATATAGTCTCTTAGATTTCATTTACAGACAGAACGAGGCTGAAAATATAAAATGGGCAAAAGAGGGGGCTCGAGAAAGGTCTTAATCAACCCTTTTAAATTCTATTTCTTTTTGTTTTCTATTGAATGGTTGTTACATCCCTGATCGTAAATTTCAACCTCCATTTTCCTTGGAGTACATGTAAGAAATTTTTCCTTCAATCTTCATGTTCCCAATTCCCCCGAGTGTTTTACCTTTCTCTCAGAGCGATCGAGGTTTATCTCGATCCTCTTCGTGACCCTTGAGGATCTATCATTTAATTCACCCTCCCTCGCGGTGGAACCTCTTGAATTTAAGTCAAGATATTATTCATCCATAAAGTCATGTTAACTTCTTGAATTTTTTCATATCCATGAAAAGATACATTCCATAGTGCCTGAAAATGGTCATCATTCAGTGCATTCTGTCTTGATTTATTTCTATTTCTAGATTTGAATGTTACCATTCATAGACAGATATGGGTACAAATACAGATATATAGAGAGAAAGATATGAGTAGATAGATAGATAAAATACAAACATACATACATGAAAGCATACATTACTTATATACATTCAAAGATTTGAAGAACATAGAGAGAAAATGGTCATCATTCAGTGCATTCTATCCTGATTTATTTCTATCTCTAGATTTGAATGTTACCATTCATAGACAGATATGGGTACATAGACAGATACATAGAGAGAAACATATGAATAGATAGATAGATAAAATACAAACCTACATACATGTTTGCATACATTACTTATATACATTCAAATATTTAAAGAACTTAGAGAGGGAAAGGAACCAGTGATTTTTTTATTTGAAGTGCAACTCTCTCTTCACTTTCTCGACCCACTCGAGGCTTCCATGAAAAGCCTGCTGAGCTTCCTGTTCTTTTTGTCTCCTTCTCGTTGAAGACATCCGGCGGTTAAATTGCTCATCGTTACTCTCTCCAGTTTTCCTCCTTTGAAGGAAACTTGCTAGCTTCAAATGGAAACTGACTCTTGCTAGACTTTCGAGCCTAAGGAGAGAAAAAGAGTGAGTTCTTTCACTTTTTGAATCAATGCTCTCTGCTCTAAAGCACTGAGTACTAAATTTTTCCCATGTTTGGCATTTGAGGCCTGGCATTTATCTCGGAAGAGTTCTTAATGGTCATATGATGTTGTTTCCGTCTGTGGAGGGCTTATTTTTGAGGTATTCATCTCAAGTTTCTTGTAATCAATCGTGAGAACCTTAAAAATGCTGTAGTCAAGGTACTCTTAGAGCACCGAGAAATCTCTAAGATTCTTTGGTTTCGCAATTTTGTTCTTTACCCCTTCTTGAAAGATTTTATTCATGAAATCATTTGGTACTGTTCGAATAGCCTCTTTTTCATTTCTCCTCTGGATATGGCAAATAGTTTTATGTAATATTCTTGGAAACTTGTGAGGTATTCACCAGATTTTTTTTTCTAGTAGTTATTAAAATAAAAGTGGCTTCATTGTGTTGTTCCTTCATCCTCTTGAACGGTAATCTAGTACCTTTTGAATACTACCGAATTAATCTTTCAAGAGAGTTAAGAAACAATATCGTGAAACCGTTGGATTTTTTTATTAAATATTGTGATTTCAACATTCTATTTCTCGCTCCTCTTGATGTCGTTCATAACCTAGTTTGATACTTGACAGACAGCCTCTGTTGAATATCTCTGTTGGATATGGCATCTAGTACTGTGGTGGATATTACTGTGAGAATTTTAAAATATTTTTCAGAATGTCTCTTGTAAAAATTTGCATGAACTTCAAAAACTCCTTTCATCGTGCAATTCATGAGCTCTGAAATTCTCTTTAATTTTCTGGCTTTGAACTTTAGTTCCTTATTCCTCTAGACAGATTTCGATTATGAACTGATGTGGTAAACAGCCTCTTTGACTTCTCTGTTGTTTATGACATTTAGTAATATGTTCTTCGATGATATGCACATAAACCCTGAAGATATGGGACTTCCTAAAAAAGAAGATATGCTGGGGCCCAGTGAACTGCTTGCTGACTCTATTCAGTGTGCACCACAATCTCAGACTTCCATCACTAACAGTGTGCATGAGCTTTTGGGATGCCCTGTTTGCTTGAATGCAATGTACCCTCCCAACTACCAGGTTTGACATTTTAACATTGTATCCTTCCCTCTTTTTAATTATTTTCATTATTTTTCTTTTTTACTTATTTTTCATTTTCTCTGTTTTAGATTCCTAGATAGTAATTTATTTATTTGATCAAGTATGATCATGTCATAACTAATAATGCAGTATTCAACATAACTTCCATTTGCATGTTTATAATCAATATAAGAAAAAAGGTTGCTGAGTTATTATCAATTTAATGTTTTCTCAATTAAACTTTTATTTGATGCTTTGTGCGTTTCCTCAGAAAATGTTATGGAAAATGAGATTAATGACTCCCGCTTCGTCATTCAAAGCAATGTTTTTGTAATAGTTGTGACAGGCCTTTGATTTTCATCCATTTATATTCTGACATGATACCAGATCTAGAGAATGTTAGTGGAGAGAAGGATAGAGAGATCAGAATTAAATAGTGATGATATATCAAGAAATTTAATGAACCTCTAATTTTTTTTGAAATTTAATTTTATGAACCTCTAATTCCCAAGTGGAAAACTGTCTCAAATTTTATCTTTTTTTGCATTCTCTCCAAATGTCAGGCAATTCAATACTCTAGAAGCGCATTTTCTACTGCACGCGTTCACATTTAATATCCCTGATGCGTGATATTATTTGGATGGAAAAATGCCCTAAAAATTTCCCTTTAAAGGGGACTTCATTTGTCTCTTTATCGCATTAACCTGGCTGTCTGAATTAGGTTGTATCATAACCCCCTTAAAGAGAAGACTTTGTCCTCAGGACTAATGCAGCTGCTGGATTGCGATGATTGTTAAGTCATTGCATGATCCTAAATCCACATCCCACTTCTTTCTAAAATGGTAATACTCTTGATTGGCGTGGACCTTTTTCTTCACTGTCTCCTGGAATGGAAAGCATACGATTTTGCAAAAACAAATCTTCAATACTCCTGGAACCATGCTGGAAAGAACTGTGTAAGAGCTCAAAGTCTTATGAAGGTTCCGAGGTCATGAAGAAAAGGATAGAATTAAATGCTAATCTTACTTTTACTCTGAAATACTTTTTTTCCAAATGTCATGCAACAATCTAAAAGGACAGACAGAAAAATAATGTTTGGGGAAGGGAAGTCTAAAGCTTTTGCAAAGCAAACACTCTTGATATGCATTCACTGCGGAGGGAACCCATAACCCTTTTACTTCATCCTCTCGAGGAAAGTGAAGTTAAGCATTTTGCAAAAACAAATCTTTGATACTCCCCAAACCAAGCTAGAAAAAACAGTGATAGAGCTCATTATGAAAGTTCTGATGTCACAAAGAAAATTGTAGAAGTAAATAATAATCTTATACTCTGGAAATCCAATTGCCATTCAATGTTCTAAAAGAAGGAAAAACCGACAGATGATGTTTGGAAAAGATCATACCCCTTCTTTTATCCTTACAAGGAAAGGGAAGTGTAAATCGTTTTCTAGTGCACATTTGTTCGAGCTGGACAGTCTCTAGCTCGGAAAGAACTGTGGCACACCTTGAAGTTGGCCAGCTTCTGAGATCAAGAAAAGTGAGAAGGAAATGCTAATCTTGCTTCTACTCTGAGGATTTTTTTCTGGAAGGTTATTCATCATTCTCAAAGATGTAAAAGTGAATCTGAAAAATGTCAGGGGAAGATCATAACCTTTTTTTCATCCTTATGAAGAATGGGAAGCATAACATTGAGAAAAAATCTTTACACTGACAAGTACACACTAATTCAAGCTATGGATTGTTGGGTGGTTATGAATAACTTGCCAGAGCTTTGATTAGGGCAAAATTTATTAGGTCATGAAGAAAAAGCATTGAAGTAAATGCTAATCGTTTTTCTATCCTGAATGTTTTCATCCAACGTCCTAAAAGAAGCAAAAAAAGACAAAGTCATAAATGGTTTGCTTCTGTTCCCTGAAAAATGATTTTCAGTATCTTTGGTCAACTATTCACCAATGTGTCGTGCATATAGTGAGATTTATGAGCTTGGCAAATTTTTTGTCGTTCTCTGTATTCTTGGCAAATTAAATCATTTTATCTCAAGGATATCCTGGATCACCTTGTCATCATTTGAGTTCCTCTCTAGCTTTGAGAATTTGAGGTAGTCTGGAAACATCAGGTTTCAGTCGTCTTTGGTGGAGATTCCCTGATGCCACTAGTGTAGCATCAGATCTAGAGAGTGAAAATATAGAGAGATAGAGAGAACAGAAGAAAAGAGGTGATAATCTATCAAGAAATGCTGCCAAGTTCTCAGGGAGAACTTTTACCTGCGTATGTACGAAAGATTCTGGGAGGGTTTTAGTCCTAAATGAAGGCCAACAAATTTTCTGTTGTAAAACTGCTTTCTTTCCTGCAGCGCTGTCCTTTTAATACCCTTTTTGCATGTTTGATTAATAGAAAGTACCCTTTTGTATCTTGTTGTAAAGATTGAAGAAGATTTGCTTATATCTGCCCGTTAATGATGGGTTCATTAGTCTTTAGTTCTATTTGTGGCAATCTAAATTATGGTCGTAACAGAATTATTCACAGAAATTCTAATTTGGTTTGCTAGTTGCTTCCTTTTAGCCTATTCATCCTTCCCCTCTCTTTTGTTTTATTTTTATTTTCCATCAGTAGCATCTACTATGCACTACCCACTACCCAGTACGGTATATAAATAAATTTGTGTACGCAAAAGGAAAGAAGATATGTAATGGGTAAACAACAAAAACTCAAAAGAAGATGAAGAAAAACTGACTCGCATTATCCATGAAAAAAATTCTTGTTTTATTTGCTAAGGAAAACTCAAAATGAAGTACCCAGTTTTTGTCGCTGAGGTTAATGAGGCTTTTGCCCCTAACACTGCAAAGCCTCAGGTCAATGCTGGAACAATGAGTTACAAAGGTACCCTTGGGTCAATGCAGCATTGACTGTTGACTTCTGATTGTCAATGTGGATCATTCAGCTAGTCTTCAAGTAAATAACAGATTCAGTTTTCAGCACCCAAGGGTCTATAAAATTAAAAGTTGTCATTTTATTCTAGATCATTTTGCCAGATATTCTGGAAAATTTTGTTATGTTATTAGACTGCCTTAGATAATAAACTCTGTCGTCTTATCTTGTTGACGAGGATTGACCACTGAGTTAATACGCGCTGCCAAATGCTTACATATTGGTGTCTGTATACGGTGGGTCCTTTCTCTCCATGATCATTGACCGTTGACTTTGGAAGTCTTAAGGAATTTCTCGTGGAAATGCACAATTGAATGCTATAAGGTCAGTAGAGATCATAACCCAATGGGTCTCTCAGATCAATGAGGATTAACTTTTGACGCATGGTAACTTTTCAAGGTCTCTCATATCTAGAAGGGTGGACCGTTGACTTTTGACTGTGCGATGTCTTTATGCTTACTATTTCAGTGCTCCAACGGCCACACTCTGTGCTCTACATGCAAGACTCGCATCCTCAATAAGTGCCCAACATGCCGACATGACTTAGGAAACATCCGCTACCTGGCCTTGGAAAAAGTTGCCGCCTCCCTTGACTTGCCTTGCCGATACCAGAGCCTTGGCTGCCGTGGGATCTACCCATATTATTGCAAGCTCAAACATGAGTCTCTTTGCTCTTTCAGGCCTTACAACTGCCCGTATGCTGGGTCAGACTGTGATGTCCTCGGGGACATTCCTTTTTTGGTTACTCACTTGAAGAATGACCACAAGGTTGACATGCATTGTGGCAGCATCTTCAATCACCGGTACGTCAGGTCGAACCCCAATAAGGTTGACAATGCCACGTGGATGCTCACGGTATGATCTCATCTGGTCTGATGTGATGATTTTCTTGATTATGATATTTGTGATTTACAGTTATCTTTTTATGCATGGAGTTCACCATGTGTGAACTTCTGATGAGTTTTGGTCGTTCTTTGTTTACTTAACTTCGCGTTGATTTTCTCGATGATGGTATTCACAACTGATCGTGTTTGTCGACTTTTCTTGGCACTGACTTTTCTTATTTGATGTTTTTGACATTGTTTTCTTGAGTTATCATTCTAAACGTTGAGATTACTGTACATTCTTCCGGGCTGCATTGACCTTTTCTTGAAATAGTCATCGTTGTGTTGATCTTCGCTGCAATGCTATGTTTAAGAGTTGAATTTACGTGTTAAAATTCCAATTTAATAATCATTTTTCATTGACTTCATCTGTGTTGACCTTTTATGATTTGTTCAGGTGTTCAGCTGCTTTGGGCAGTACTTTTGCCTCCACTTTGAGGCCTTCCAGCTGGGGTTGGCTCCAGTGTACTTTGCGTTTCTGAGGTTCATGGGGGACGAGAAGGAGGCAAAGAAGTATGGGTACAGTTTGAAGGCAGGTGGGGGCGGGAGGAAGATGATGTGGCAGGGTGTGCCGAGGAGCATCAGAGATGGTCACAGGAGGGTGAGGGACAGCCATGATGGTTTGCTTGTTCATCGGAACATGGCTGTTTTTTTCTCTGGTGGGGACAGGAAGGAGCTCAAGCTCAGAGTCACTGGCAGGATTTGGAAGGAACATTGAGGTTCAAGGCTCTCTCTCTCGCTCTTCCTCTCCATGAAATTGGAGATCTCTCTCTCCTTGAGGTTGAAGGTCAATCTCTCTGTCTCTCTCCCCCCCTTTAGGTAGAAGGTGTCTCTCTCTCTTACTCTCCCCCCCTTGAGGCTGAAGGTGTCTCTCTCTCTCCCCCTTGTGGCTGAAGGTGTCCCTCTCTCTCTATCCCTTGAGGTTGAAGGCTCTCTCTCTCTCTCCCACCCTTTGAGGCTGAAGGTCTCTCTCTCCCTCACTCTCCCCCTAACTTATAGGGTTCACGCCTTTGCTTGTCATGTATTTCTGATGTTTTCTGTTGGAGACTTATGTCTCTTACACAACATGGTAATACATGAATGGAAAGGTGTTTTTGGCATAAAGGTGCATGTCTATAATTATCTATCTACTTATATTTCTATCTCTAAAATCCAAAAAGATTGCAGGAAAGGAGCTTTTTGAGCCCATCATGGGGGTGCATGTCTGATATTGAAGCCGCCTTTATGGTATTTCTCTCTCTATATCTATCTATCTCTCTCTCTTAATGTCCACTGACCATATCACCTCTGCTGACATCATTGTCATCATTGTCATCATTGATTGTTACAATGATTGTCAATGTCATCATTGTTTGTTACATAATTAGTTGAAACACCAAAACCAATAAGAGATTCTTCCTCATGTGTGCATGAACACGGCAGAAGATTGCCAAGCTTTAAGAAGAGGATCAAGAACAAGAATCCTCTAAATATGGCTAGAACGCTGAAAGTAAGAGAATACAAGCAGATAAAACAAGAGAATACATTCAATTATGGTTTTAAAAAATATAGATGAGTACATATCTATAGGGGTAGAGTTGTACCAGCCCAATAGATTAAACAATAGGCACAAAGATAAAGGAGATGAAGAGACACAAATGGAAGGGGTTTACTATTCAAGGCCCATCTCACAAGAATTCAAAAAAAGACAACTCTTGAAATGGGAGAGAGAGAGAGAGAGAGAGTGGAGAGAGATACGACTCAACTATTTCTCTTGGTGAAGAGAGAAAATGTGAGCAAATCTTCGCCTTTGATCTTTCATTGAGAAGGGATAATTTTCATGCTTAAGACAACCCAATAAGGCAATTGAGGCATTGGGTTTGTCATCATGTCTACTAGGTTTTTGCAAGAGTTGATTTTTACAAGCATATATCTCCTTTCATATACATATCTGGTAGATAGTTTAATGTAAGTGTGTTTTTTGTTTGCTTATTGAACATTTGATCTTTTGAAAGATAAATGACACTCTACCTAACACAAAGTAGGTTTATTGGATACTACTTGGAGCATAATTCACCAAATCACTTCTTTGCTTGATTTTGTGTTGGGAATTTACTAATCTTTAATCTTAGATAACACTTTGATAGGTTATAGAGTTGCCATCCAAGATATGGCACATTATTTGAATGCAAAAATATATCTTGTGAGTGATCTACATGGTCTAAATCAGCATAACTAGACAACTTCTCGTCCAATTGATGGATATTATGTGCCCTATAAGCCAATCATACTTCTATGTATCTCTTTTATGTTTATTAAAAGAAAATTGATTAATTATCATTATTTTATAATATTTATAATGAATGCTATGAGCATATATAATGAATAAGTAAATTATGATGAGATCATATTACAATGATCGCTAGTATTTAAATATATGTTCTAAAACAATACTATTAGTAGGATATTCGAGAATGACATTGAATTATTCGGAAAAATTAATAATATGAGATCTAACTCATATGATGAGTTGGATACTTCAACTCTAGATAAAGTGTGCTCTATAGAGTAAGAGGTCAATGAATTGATATCTATGAATCCCTAAATGGTATTATACCTAACTATCAAAGAAGTTTATTTATGTCATAATTGTGTGTGTGGTCTTTTGACTTGAGCCACTATATACATATTATGGATGGATAATCATGTTTTGATCATGACTTATGAATCCTTAGTCATGGGATCTCCAAAACGTTATATATTAGATGTTGGGTATAACGGTAAATATAGGAATATTTGTTCTTGGTGCCTCAATATTTTTAGCATCTAATTCAATATATTATGTTGCACAAAGAACAAATAATCCTATAATTATGTATAAGAAAATATACTTACAAGGTTTCCTTCAAGGAGTTCTTGAAGCTATTAAAGTGTCTAGGTTATAGCGGTATCCACACTGTCTACGGATGGTTGGATCTCCTCTTCAAAGCTCTTTATCAAGAGATAAAGAGAAGGAACGAGAGCATTCTCATAAGGCTTGTGATAACATGCTAATTAGATATGATAATACATGATTATTGATACATATTACGTCCTAAATGATTTCATTCATGTGCATGTTATCATATTTATGAGTATTTATCTATCATTATATGAAAAAGTCATTATAATCTCAAAATACTTTATTTTAGGGTTAATTATGATGAATTAAAGATGAATAATTCTATAACCCATCTTTATTTGACATTATAAGTGGTTTTTAAAGTTAAATAATGAGATAAATGATTTTATAAACATTCATTTAATTTTCTAAAGTTAAAATCTTAAAGAAATGAATGTATTTTGAAAAACAAATTAAAACTCTTGTTATTTATTAAATTTGACTTTTTAGAATGATAGATAATTAAATTTCTGATCAAATAAAAGAAATTTCCATTAATTTGGAGTTATATTTTGAAATTTATGAATTTTCTAATTTTTAGGGATTTTTCTAGAATTTTTCTGAATTTTTAATGAATTTATAAGGATTTTTTGGAATTAAAAATCAATTTTTTCTAATTTAAAATCAATTTTTCAGAATATTTAAAGCGCGCAGGTGACATGGTGCGATCAAAGCCGTCCGATCGATCGCAATCAACGATCGTGATGAGGAGGCGACGTGTCGACGTGTGGGGTGTCCGATCGCGCGTGCAATATCGGTCGTTAATCTTCACTTAAATCAAATGGACACACATGACTTAAATTGAGGTTCACCGGATCGCGTCTAATCTACACCATTGATCGCAAGAGTTATAATGGTCGAGATTAAATTGTGGAGAAACGCATCTGATGCGTCCGATCGCGATCCAACGGTGACGGTTTCGATGCATTTTATAACACGCATCGACGTGTCATCATCTCGAGCATCCATCTGCAATCCAACGGACGGGAATTAATGGTAACGGTTTGCAATCGACCGTTTCATCATAGCCGTTGATCGATTTGATCTAACGTTTACACCCAAATACCCTATAAATTGAGATGTTCTTTCGATTTAGAAAGCATTCGAGAGCAATTTAATCTAATTGAACTATATAGACACCAAATCTCTTGAATATCTTGACCCCAATTGCTGCTAGACTCAATTCTGCGTCCACGGAGTGTTTAAGATCAAGATTTGGGCGAAAGATGAGGAAGAAATCGACGCTTGAACTCCACGAATCGTGATTTTCAAATTTTGATGAAAAGCCTTGATTCTGGCGATTAATTGGGTTAATCCAATCGCAATTGTGGGTTAGTGGAAGCGGTTTTTCCTTATCTATCGTCTAATAGTGTTTAATTTCATTTTAGATTAGTTAATTTGAGTAATTTTAAGTTAATTTTTGTCATTTTAGTTCTTCCGATTTTTTAAAATTACACCTCACTTTGATCTTCAATTTCTCAGCGAAATCAAAGTCAAATTCGATGATTTTTTATTTTATGGAATTGTCTTGAAGTTCTCTTTTATAATCTACCATTTTCCCCAATTTCTATCATCGATTCATCATCGGATTTTATCAAATTTGAAGAGATCATAAAAAATTTATCTAATTTCGTGTGCATTCGACCCATATTTACCGTTATACCCCTCAATTTGAGATATTTTCATCAAATTGGTAAGTTTGGACTTTGTTTCGATACAAGACCGTGTGAAATTGATGACCTCGCGGTCTCGATTCGTTAGCTTGCATGAACACCTTCAATTGTGGTTGTTCTCCTCCTATTTATAGACATTTGGTATGTGGATTTTTCGAAAAAGCCGTCATATTTATGTCTATATCCACCAACATCTATAGACCTTATGTGTGTGACCCTCTAGGTCCATATATCTCACTAGTTAATAACTCTATAGAACAAATAACATTTTATTGGTTAACTTTAATTAATTATCCACATCAACATATAGATTAATTAATCAAGGATCGATTTAACCCAACCAATATGTTGAGTTGCCAGCCCATTGGGTGTCAAGAAACACCACTTACTCTAGAAGATATGGAGTGTGTAAGAACTCTCTTGTAGAACCTTTCCGTCATCGATTATTGTGCATATATAATCCTTCATCCTCACGAGGCTCATGACTGAATTAAGGTATGGTCAATTGTCAAAGCCTAATCAGTCACTCAAGTTAGTACTTATGGTTGTAAGAAATCATCGAGAACTCCTTCTATGATATTTTCACTACCTTGGCCAAGGATTTCATTGCATCTCATTCCTTGAGTCAATCTCCTCAATTACCGAAGGCGGATGATCCCATCTTGATCACACAATCATTTTAGTGGACTTGATATCGCATCTAGTATATGACGTTTTTGAGATCCCTTGGCTAGGGATTCATAAGTCATAATCAAAACATAATTATCCATCCACATTATAGCTTTGGCATCTCAAGTCAAATGACCACATACATGACTGTGACATGAATAAACCAGATTGACAATTAGGTTTAATTATCATTCAGGGATTCATAGGGATTAATTCAGTAAAAAATTTCTCCAAAGAGCATCCACTATCTATCCTTAGTGTCTCCACACCAATGGATACATGATCAGTCATACTCATAATCAAATAGTGTCATTCTTTTTGGATAATTCTTTGTCTATCTTGAATATCTCATGAACATGAATATTTGGAACATATGTTTAAAGACTAGTGATCACTCTATTATGATCTTATCATAATTCTCTTGCTCATTGCACATGCTCATGGATTTCATTGTAAACATCACACACGAATAACAATGAATAATTTTTATTTCACAAGATGTTTAGAACATATGTTTAAAGACTAGTGATCACTGTATGTGCGTGCATATGCGCGGGTGTGTGCGTGGGGGCGCACGCTCATGTGATTAGTGGGATAAGCATCCTTTTCAAGATTTACACTGATCTACTTAACACTCACTCTTTTTATGCATGATTTTTTGCCTCAATTTTTGTCACGTGGGACTATCTTTTTTTTAGTTTTATTGCAAGCAACGTGGCTCAATCTGGAGCGTTCAATTTGCGCATTAAATTGAAACTGTCAATCTTCACTTAAGTTGGGGGGTACGCGGTGCATTCGGATTAGACGATGATTCACATTTTAAATATTTTAATCTCAAGCATTTATCTAAGAAGTTATAACGACTAAGATTAAATACACCCAATGGACTTCAGTGGATGTGTGACGACATCTCAAACATTACGCGATGGTTCAAATTCGTGCAAACATGTGACTTCATCTTGGCATTCCATTTCAGATCGAACAGATGCGACTTAAAGATAATGATTCACAGCCTAACGTTTTATCTTAGCCGTTAATCAAAGATAAAACACCAAATTCGACAATTACACTGAACTTTGTCTATTATACGAATGTTCTTCAACGAAAAATATATTCTTGGATATTTTTAAGTAATCGAACTGTCTAGACACCACCATCCTTGAATATCTCACCTTCTTCTTCTTCTTCTAGACTCATTTATATGTCCAAGGAATGGTAACAAGTGAGATTTCATCAAAAGAATAGGGAAAATTCGCCTCTTGAATGACGATGATTGTCTTCAAAATCGCGGAATGAAAAGCTTTTGATTAGGGA
Source organism: Lemna minuta (assembly GCA_024174645.1). Classification (NCBI taxonomy): domain Eukaryota; kingdom Viridiplantae; phylum Streptophyta; class Magnoliopsida; order Alismatales; family Araceae; genus Lemna; species Lemna minuta. The sequence goes on along the minus strand of CM044115.1, from coordinate 11,635,145 downwards.
ATTAATTGGATCATTTTCATTACTATCTAGGGTTAGATTATGTGTTTTCCTCCTAATATTTCGTCCTATATCATTAGATTATAATTTAGAATGGTAGATTAGGTTAATTTTAGATTTTATTTCAAATTTCTCTCTCTTTATGATTAATTTTCTAGGTGATTTTTGCTCTTTGATTTCTCCGCAAATATCGATCCATATTGAGTGATTTTTGATTCCGTGGATTCTTCTTTGAGTTCTCTTTCCAAATATCACTAATTTTTTTACCTCATTTTATCGTCCAATTTGATCAAATTTCAAAGAATACCTTGAAAATACTTTAATTCTCTGTGGATTTGTCCCTTATTTACCTACGTACTATCTAGTTTGTGATTAATCTTTAAAATTGGTGAGTTCGGTAATTTTTTGAAGTGTTTTTGCGTGTTTTCAATGACCTCACAGATTCTTTCCATTAAACATTACACATGAATGACAATAAACTTAAATGAGATACATGGCAGTGTGATTGGCTTAGAGGCCACATAATATCTATCATTAGACACGACATGAAGTCCTTGAAGATGATTGTGTCGTCAAGATAGGATCATCTACCCTTGATATTTGAGGATATTGACTCAAGAAATGAGATGTGATGAAATCCTTGGCTTGGGTAGTATAAATATTAGAGGAGTTCTTGATGATTTCCTCCATACATTAGTACTAACTTGAGCGACAAATTAGGGTTTGATAGTTGACTATACACTAAGTTATTCCTTTAATATCTTATTTTGATCCTCTTTTAGACTTGATTTTGTGTCCAGGGTATGTTTGAAATCAAGATTTCATAGAAAGAGGAGGAAGAATTCACCAATTGAACTCCAAATTTCTGTTTTTTATAAGGCATAATGAAAACCTTTATTTTATAATTAATTGGATCATTTTGAGAGTGATGTTAGATTGCATTATATGTTTTCCTCTCAATCGGTTTTCGTACACCATGAGATTTTAATTTTGATTCGTAGATTAGATTAATTTTATAAAATTTCATCATTTTCTCTCTCTTTGCAAATGATTTTCTTCTCCTTATTTTGCTCTTTGATTTCTCTGCAAATACAAGTCCAAATCAAGTGATTTTTGATTCTGTGGATTCATCTTTGAGTTTTCTTTCTAATAATATTAATTTTCCTAATTTCTTACCTTTCATTGTCTAATTTGATTGAATGTGAAGATATCTAAAAAAAATTCCTAATTCTGTATGGATTGGCTCTTACTCACCATTATACTAATAAATTCATAATTAAATCTCAATTTGGTGACTTCAGAATTTATTTTGATGCATGGACGTGTGTTATCAATGATTGCATGATCATGCTTCATCAATATTCTCTCTCTCTCTCTCTCTTAGATTTTGGCTTTAGACATAAAAGTGGATGAAAGCGTTATGTGGGTGATGATAGGCATCTTGCTTGCTTTACTTCATATTAAATCTATAGAGAATATTTTTAATGTATCCCTCTTGACCAAGGGATAGGGTGCTACGCTTGTGATCTCTCCTTGTTTCCATCCCCAAGATCTTCTTAATTGTGTCAAGATCTTTCATCTCAAATTCCCTCAGAGTTGAATTTGGATTTCTTCAATGGATTCCCTACTCTTTATTTGAATAAGAATGCCATAAACATATAATATAGGTAGAAGATTAAGTCCTCCACATTCTTGAAATATACAAAAAAATCATATTGACTATGAGTGAGATTAAGAGTAGAAATAAAAGAATCTAATCTCTTTTATTACTATCAAAGGGAGTGTTTCAATCCACGAATAGATTTCTTGAGTTTGCAAATAAGATCCTTCCAATAATTTTCATGGAATCCCTCTAGTTGATTTGTATAGATTTCCTCTTCAAGTTCTCCTTGAAGGAAGGCAGCCTTCATATCCATTTTATTAAATACTAATATATTAAATTCGATTTCTCTTCCACACGTCTGTGCTATAACATTATTTTTGTTTTTTTTAATAAAGCCACCCACAAGCTCTTTTTATTTAGGAGCATATCTCTGTAACTCACTAAGATCAAATGGTTGTCATGAGATGTGAAGAAGCTCAATATTTGATTAAGTTACTTCTATTAGATGGACCTTAGCTATACATGAAGAAGCTATGTTATTCAAAGTCAATTTCTCAACTTGTATTGATCGATCAATTTAATCTCCCATGTTATTACTCCTTTGATAAACTCTGTAGATTGCATTGCATCATCCTCAAAAGGTGAATTACTTGATTAAGTGAAGACCAATACCCAAAAGAGATTTGATAGATGAGATTCTTTGGTCTAAAGTGTACAAGAAAATCTGCGCTCCATTCAACATCTCTTATCATTAATTGCCAAGCATAGAGATTTAGTCTCACATTGAAAATAAATTACAAACATTAAGTGGATATGTGCCTAGGGAATTCTAATGGGACATGAATTTCCCATTGATCAGATAATAATTCTTCTCCATATATCTAGAACCATTTAGACACACTATGATAATTCTCCTTCAACATTACATATGTTCAACCTGTGCACCACACGAGCAACCACCTAGCACTATGTATGCTCATCCTTATGCCACAGTGTCCTGCTGCCACATCGGGTTCAGTCATGGGGCTTAACAATGTTCTCTTGGCGGCTTAAAAATCTTATGAAAAAGTAATAAGAAATTATGAAGAATTCCTAGAACTTTGAAAATTAATACATTTAAAATCATATGAACTTTTATCCAATTTTTCATTCCATCAAGACTTGAAACATGAAAATAAATAAGGGTAGTTATTATTATCATAAATTATACTTTGAAGAGTTAAATTAGGTCATTTTCATATTTCAGCAGTCCTTTTGTTCTTCCCTTATTTCTTCATAACTAATTTGGCCTAAAACCTAAAATCAATAAAGTTGAAAACTACGATTAGTAGTTGAGATGTTTGACCTTGGAAAAGGAAATTTTTATAATTATTTAAATTAATCCTAAATGTTGTATTTCATGGTATTCAATTAAATGGCATGATCTTTGGAAGATAATCATAAAAACATGACAATAAGTAATATACTCATATGACTACGCATTAAAAAAGTTAATTATTATATGAATGCACGTTACTCATATCCATTTCCATTTTCATTATAAGTCTCTCATCATAACTTTGAACAATATTACATAGTCAAGTTTCAACCGCCGAAGTTCTATGTTATGTGGATAATGATTTTTTCAAAGTTATTTCTAGCCTATTAGCCAATCACACTTTCTATCTTATTTATGTTCATTGAAATAAATTTATTCATTGTTATTCTTTTATAATGTTTGAAATGAAGTTCATAAGTATATGCAATGACAAAGTGAATAATAATGACATTATAATATAATGATCGTTGGCCTTTAAATACATGTTCTGAACATTCCTATTCATGGGATCTTCTTGAATGACATTAACTTATATAGAAAGAATAACACTATAAGATTCAACTTATATGATGAGTATAACTAATCCTATAGCGATTGGTATGAAAACTGTATGGATAGATAGTGAATACATTTTAGAAAAAGAGTTCACTAAATTGATCCATATGAATCCCTCAACAGTATTATACCTAACAATTAATCTGGTTGAATCATATCATAGTTGTGTGTGTGGTACTCTGACTTGAGACACCAAAGGTATCTTGTGAATACATTTTAGAAAAAGATTTCACTAAATTGATCCATATGAATCCCTCAACAGTATTATACCTAACAATTAATCTGGTTGAATCATATCATAGTTGTGTGTGTGGTACTCTGACTTGAGACACCAAAGGTATCTTGTGGATTAATGATTGTGTTTTGATTATAATTTACAAATCCCTATTCACGAGAGTTCCAAAACATAATATATTGGACACGACATGAAGTCTTATAAAATGATTTTGTGGTCAAGATGAGATTGTCTTTCTTCGATATTTGAGGAGATTGACTTAAGAAATGAGATGTAATAAAATCCTTGGCTAATGTAATGAAAATATCGGAGAAAGAATTCCCGATAATTTCTTCCATGCATAAGTACTAAATTAAATGATTAATTAGGGTTTGACAGTTGATCATACACTAAGTTATTCATGAGCCTCACGCGGGTGAAAACTTACATGTACACGATAACCTATGACAAGAAGGTTTTTATACACTCCATATTTCCTGGAGTACGTGGTAAAGATTGATGCCTAATAGGTTGGTAAATTGAATTATCGATTGGGTTAAATTGATCGTTAATTAATTAATTTATATGTCGATATAGATAATTAATAAGATATTATTTGGTTTATAGAGTTATTAACCAATGAGATATATGGAACTAGAGGGTCACACACATTCTCTCTCTCTCTCTCTCTCTCTCTCTCTATACACATACACGCACACTTTAAACAATCTAGTTGATATCTAACATTTTATCGTCATCTTAATATATATCGATGACAAAAAAAAAACAAGAAAATGTACGTTGGAGTGTATGAAAGATACCAGCTAATCCCTCTCTCTCTCTACCTAACTATCTATCATTTAGATAGAAATCCACCAACGAATGACTGTGAAGAAAATTTAGATTGGAGTGCAATGAACAGACCCACCAGCTAAATTCTCCCTCTCTCTCTCTCTCTTTTACTATCTATCTATTGTCTAACTGTTTACCTACTTCTCAACCTATCCATCTCTCTAACCATCCTTCGATCCATCAATTTATGTGGGTAGATCCTCTCATTCAAGCTCTCTCCTCCGAACAACCTCCAATCTCTCTTCCCTTCCAAGCAATCACCCCTTGAAGAATACGCGCCAACCCTTCTTCGCTCACGTACCAGCAAGCGCTCCTCCCCCGGCGGCGCACGTGCGAGAATCTGCTCCCTTGAAGGACCTTCGCCACGTCAGCGATGACGTTGATGCTGGGGAAGACGAGGGAGGACAGAGGAGAAGTGGTGGGCACGGGTACGGCGATGTAGCGGAGAGGATGGGCGATGTTCTTGAGGATGTGGAGGGCGATGTTGGTGCACGTGTGGTATTTGCGGGCGACGTGGAGGGCTTCAGATAGAGAGCAGTGTGGAACCGGCTGAGAGACGAGCTGAGAGGAGAGAGAGATGATTTTTGAGTAGGCGGAGACCCAGAAGTCTGTTTTTCCTGGAATGCGAGGGGCAAAGTCTGTGTCTGTAAATAGTTGGCATGGAAAATGTTAGACGTCATCGATGGAGAGGGAGAGAGAGAGATGGACAGATAGAGACAGAGAGAGCGAGAGAGAGAGAGAGAGACGATTAGGAGTGTGTTTTTGGGTGAGAGAGTCTGAGAGACTGTCTTCGAGTGTGTTTCTGAGAGAGGCAGGAAGGCGTGCGAGAGACAGGGAGTGTGTGTGTGAGAGAGAGAAAGCCTGAGAGACTGTCTTCTAGTGTTTTTGTGAGAGAGAGAGGGAACGTGTCTGTGAGGGAGGGAGAGGGAGAGCCTGTGTGTGAGAGAGAGAGAGAGAGAGAGAGAGCGTGTGCTATAGAGAAACAGAGAGAGTGTGTGTGATAGAAAGAGAGCGAGAGAGAGTGTGTGTTAGAAAGGATGTGTCTGTGTGATAGAAAGAGAAAGAGACTGATTGTTAGAGAGAGAGAGAGGGAGCGTCTGTGAGGGAGAGAGAGAGTTGGTTTGTGTGTGTGTGTGAGAGAGCGCGTGTCATAGAAAGAGAGAGAGTCTGTGTGTTAGAGAGTGTGTGAGAGAGAAAGAGAGAGTGTGTGAGATAGAGAAAGAGAGAGTGTGTGAGATAGAGAAAGAGAGAGTGTGTGTGTGATAGAGAGAGGGAGAGTGCGTGTGTGATAGAGAGAGGGAGCGTAAGAGAGAGAGAGAGAGAGAGAGAGAAGATACAAGTTTGAGTGAGTTATGAGAGAGTGCGTCTGGGCGTCCGACCCGGATCGCCTGAGGTGATCTTGACGGACAACAGTGAATTAATGTTCCGTCTAGGTCAAAAGGCACTCTTTCTCTCTCTCTCTTTCCCTCCCTTCATCTCTCTCTCTAACCCCCGTCTCTATCTTTCCCTCTCTCGCCGTGCTAGGAGAGGGGGAGGAAGATTTCTCTCTGCTTATCTCTACTTATCTTTCACAAACGGGTGACAAGTCAAGTCAACGTGAAAAACGGAAATATTAGTGAGCGAAAGTACGAAGTAAAGAGAGAAAACCTCGAAGGCCGGCGTGATTCCGGTAGCAAGTAAACCTCTGAAGCGCCATCTCCAACCGGTCAACTTCGTGGTCGAAGCAGCCGTCGGGAAGAGAAAGACAGTAGAAGAACTGGGGAAAGGCGAAGGCGAACTTCCTGGGCCCCACCCGAATCACTGCGCAGTCTAGAGCGAGAATCCACCTGTGATCCTGCAAAGAGCAAACCACCATCCCTAAAGAAGCTTCCGATCTCGTCACGGTGAACACGACTAAGTCCCCGCAAGCTATTTTCATGGCGCTGCCCTCCTCCAGTGCCCCGCAGAGGACCGACAGCGCCGCAGTTCCTCTTCGGCCCCCGATTCGCAGCAGTTCTCTCTCCTGCTCCATCACAGTAGAGAATAAAACAGAGGACGGGAGCGTCAAAAGGAGACTGGGAGGGTTTAAGTAGAAGGGATGCGTGAGGAAGAAGGTGGGACGGCGGATGGTCGTCGTGAGGAGAGAAAAATTAGAGGGAGAATGCAGAGAGAGACACAGAGGATGCAAGCTGCAGAGGGAGACTGGGGGAGGGTATAAGTAGAAGGGAAGCGTGAAGAAGAAGGCGAGACGGCGGATGGTCGTCGTGAGGAGAAAGAATCTAGAGAGAGAAAGAGATGGAGACAGCTAGAGAGGCAGGGAAGGAAGGAAAGGGAGGAACGGAGGAGGATACAGCTGTTGAGGTCGTCGAGAACGTCCACGTGGAAGAATGGAGCTCGTTTTCTAGCGGGCGTTTTATTTTTTGCTCAACGTGTCCGATGAGGTGCTCCTCTTAACTCTAAAGTGGATGTCGTCTGCTGCGCTGCACGCAGTAAAGCACACCTCCATGGGGGAGACTGCTCAGCAAAAAGTGAGCGTTTCTCTCTCTCTCTCTCTCTCTCTCTCTCTCTCATATATAAACGTAGTATATGATATTCTTACGAGGAAAGTGCATCATAGAAAAGGAATTGAACAATCTTGTTTTTCCCTATTCTAGGTCAAACACAAACATCTTGTTATTCCATTATCTCTCTCTCTCTTTCTCGTGTTTTCTCTCTCTCATTTATAAATGTAATATTTTGATGTTCTTATGTGTATTGCTTAATATCTTACTCACTCTCTCTCTAAGAGCTCTTGTTGAAGAGAAAGTGGAGAAGAAGCTCATGACATAGGTAGCATTATACTTGCATTTGTAAAATTTTCTTTTTCTTTTCTCTCTTTACATTTGGTTAAATGACCCGAAACTATTATAACCGTTTATTATAGGGCTTACCGAGTCGGATCCGAAAAGGCTAGACACATATATTTAAAATTTTTGGGAACATGCACGTTCTCGATATTCCAAGAAAGTTGATGATACTAGGATTCATGGCTTGGATAGAAAGATGGTTATGATCTTGTTAAAACAAGTTGAAGGAATTGGACCATTGCCCTAAACTTCATTGACAAAGAATATGTTTTGAGGGATAGGACATTCTTCCTCTTGAATGGACTCAATCTTGAACTTCAAATCTTCAAAACTTAGACATAAAATGGGGAGGAGATTGACACCTAAGGAGGTCATCTCTCAAGCCTTTAAGGAAGAGAACAAGATGAAAATCACTAATGTCCAAGTAAGTGGGTAGAAGTCATAACACTCCTTTTATAGTTCACAATAAGGGAACCACTTAACCTATATCAACTCAAACAAATTCTCAATAGACATTGACAGATATTATATAGCCTATAAGCCAAATCTCACTTACATGTCTAATTTATATTCATTAAAATAAAAAAATCGTCATTCTTGTATAATGTTTTGCATGAAGTCCATGAGAATTGACAAATTGAGACCGCAAGGTCGTCAACTGCACACGGCCTTGTGTCAAAATAAAGTCTAAACTTACCATTTTAATGAAAATATCTCGAATTGAGGGTTATTATGGTAAATATGGGTCGAATCCACAGGGAATTAGGGAAATTTCTGATGATCTCTTTGAATTTGATCAAATAAGACGATGAAAAGAGAACTTCAAGACGATTCCATGGAATAAAAAATCATTGAATTTGACTTTGATTTCGCGGGGAAATTGAAGATCGAAGTGAGATGAAATTTTTGAAAATCAGAAGAACGAAATTAACGAAAATTGAAATAAATTAAGCTAAATTACTAATCTAAATGGAAATTAAACAGTAAGAGACGATAAATTAGGATAAAACACAATCCTTAACCCTCGATTGTGATTAGATTAGTCCAATTAATCGCCAGAATTAAGGCTTTTCATAAAAAATCTGAAAATCGAGATTGTGGAGTTCAAGCGTCGATTTATTCGTTGTCTTTCGCCCAAATCTTGATCTTAAGCACTTCGTGGACGAGTAAATGAGTCTAGAAGCAATTGGGATCAAGAGATTCAAGAGATTTGGTATCTAAACAGTTCAATTTGATTGAATTACTCTCGAATGCTTTAAAAATCGGAAGGACATCTTAATTTATATGACATTTGGGCGTAACCGTCCAATTAAACTGATCAACGGCTGTGATGAAATGCATGATCGTGAATCGTTACTGTTAGGTCGTGATCGTTGGATTACGATCGGACGCTTGAGATGAAGCCACGTCGCCGCGCGTTACAAAATGCATCGAAATGCATCCATTGGATCGCGATCGGACGCTCGAGATGAAGCCACGTCGCCGCGCGTTATAAAATGCATCAAAACGCATCTGTTGGATCGCTGGCGAGCGAAGACCGTGAGGTTGTCAATTTCACATAGTCTCATGTCAAAACCAAGTCT
>CM044115.1:11606090-11625698 GCA_024174645.1 Lemna minuta | reverse complement strand
GCCCCGCATATGAGACCATCGGATCCAAGCTGGGCATGTTTGACCTCCACGCTCCAGCTTGAGGGGGAGTGTTAAAGCCTATGTTAAAGCCTATTGGGCCTGGAGGCCCACTCTTCTCTCTCCTCTCTCCTCTCTCCTCTCTCCTCTCTATTTCTCTCTATATATCCTGCATGTAAGTGTCTAATCAAATTATTCCCTATTTTTTTCGTTATTTCTCCTCTCTCTCCCGTGCGATATCTAACAATAATTAATGCCTTTATTTGCATTAATAATGATATAAATTCATGTACAAATTGCATGTTATCACTCGTCCCATCTCCTCAATCCGACTCCCAGAGCTCCACGTGTTGCTCTCTACTCTCTTGCAGGCTAGCCTACCTCTCTGAAGTCTTTGAGCCTCGTCACCGATCCATAAACACTCCAAATAGGTAGATTGTCCCCAATTTAGTGTGATCCTGAAAGGTAGAGAGAGCAAGTATGCCTTGAGTTGATTGTTCAATCAACTTCCTAGACTCCTCCCATCTAGCACCAATCCACTAATAAACTCCCTCTTACCCTCACGAGTAAGTACGACTCACCCGAAGTCAATACAATATATGAGGGTGATGCTAATTTTCCCTAGTTCCTAAAATAGTCTAACAAGATAAAAGGATATAAAAATACCTAAAAAAAAGCCAAAATAAATAACAACTGGTAATTGAAATGTAAAATGTGTAAGTTAAATATAAAGGAAAATTGTAAAACAATGAAACAAATTAAAATAACTCCCTAAAGAACTGATTTGAATTATTCCTTTGACTTTTGCTTTGACTTTGACTTCTACTTTGACTTTGACTACTACTTTGGCTTTGACTTCTACTTTGACTTTGTCTTCTACCTTTGACTTGGTCTTCTATCTTTGACTTTGACTTCTACTTTGACTTTGTCTTCTACCTTTGACTTCAATACTCGATACCTTTCCCTTTGAATGTAATACTAATGCACACATAACAACAACACCAGCTACCCCTAGTATGATTCTCTAGAAATTCTTGCGATGATTCTAATGCGAATGAAAATTTTAAATGTACTAATAAAAATTTAACTTGAAAATTTACCTTGAAAATAGTCATCTTAAATCTCACCTTGATGCAAACTTATTTGAGTTTCTTTCGAATCCCTGAAAAGAACTTCTCAATGATTTAATGACTCACGAAATAGATATTAATCGAAAAAAGGAATCTAAACAATGATTAGCCCATTGATCAGCACTAACAACTAGAAATGTAATTCTAAAATTGGAAAAAAAGTTAATCTTAACACTCTCAGTTCCAATAAAACAAAACAAAAAAATTATAACAAAAATAAATAAATAAACTTGGTTTGATCTATCCTTAAAAAATGAGATGGAGATTAGACTAAAATTTGACATAAAATAATAGAAATCAGACAAGAATTCGATAAAGTTTTCACTGAATTTTCTTAGAATACAGGGATGTATATAATTGTTTAAAGAAATACTTAACTCAAATAGAAGAAAATAGAAGTCAAGAAATTAAATCCAAGTAGTGAACAAGAATAAAATACTTTGAAAAACAACCATACAAACTAAAACAAAACAACCAAAATCACAGTGTAATTTGAAAACAAAAACCAAAATGAAGAAAATGATCTAAAGAACAAACAAACAATAATAAAGAAACCAAAATCACAATGGAGTTTGAAGACAAAAACAAAAACGAAATCAAGAAAAAAATCTATAGAAAAAAAAACAAACGAAAATTGAAAAATCAAAAAACCGAAATCAAAATGGAACTTGAAAACACAAAAAACCGATAATCGAACGAGAGCCTATCACAATGGTTTCTGCTAGAGTGTTGTTGTGGAGGAGAATAGGTGAGTGTCGATCGCTTGATCATCACTGCTTTTGATTTCAAAGCGAGTGAGAGTGAGAAGAATCAACATCATTGAAGAAGAGTAAGAAAATCATCGCTTCTGCCTTTTTCCTTTTATTCAAACTTCAAGTGTTGGGGCCCCAGGCAATTTTTGTTTTTAGGGTTTTATAGAGAGGGGGAGAGAGAAAGCCGTTAGTTCCTTTTTTTTCTTAAAAATGGTACATGAAAAATAAAGGGAAAAAGTTAGATAACATTTAATTAAAAGGAACTAAAATGCAAATGAAGATACATAGGAAAATATCAGTGATAATAAAAATAAAGAATAACATGTTTTATCAATAAAGACTTACATTGATGTTCTACAATGATGACAATGTAAATTAAACATAGAAAATAAAATAATAATAATAATAATAATCATTAATAACTTTCTGAAGATAAAACTTATTATTTGTTTGTGCCATCAATACCTATCTTTAGGGTCATCTATGTCTTATTATAATGATGAGATACTGATAATGATAATAATATACAAAATTAAATAAAATATTAGAAAATAAGTAAGCTAGAGCTTATTATCAGCAACATCCGCGTTACAAAGTCAAAGTGGGTCAGTCACTCAAATCGTAAGTACCTATACTAACAAGGACATACCACTCTCAAATTATTTTGGCTAAACTTTGTTAATCTAAACCTAAAAAATTGCTTAATATAATATTTCATAAACATTAAGATATCACCCATGTAAATTATCAAACTTAGATTAAAACAATCCATCCATTCAAGAGACAAACAATATTATGTTGGATAGTAATTTTAGTCATTATTAGGTCTAGAAAGTCCTAATATATACTTCTTACATGTCAAACCCACAAAGAAGTTGGATGGACATCTTTGGATGTGGTCGCATCATTACATTGTACTTATTGATATGATGGGCATGTGTGTGTTTGGTCTATTGTACCTCTCTTTCTTCTCCTTTCCTAGACCAATATGTCTATATAAAGATGACTCTCTCTCCTAAAAGACATAGACCCCCACTTCTCTTCATTACACCATAACTATCAATTCTTCATCCACATATGTATCCCTTATGAAACACATCAATCTTTTTGCATCTGAATACTCATGATGATCGATTTATTTAATTTTACTTGTTCTTCATTATTTATTCAAAATAAATTTAATAATGTGATGATTTCTCGTTATCCTATTCACTATTTTCACTCTAAAGGATTTTTAATTGATCTTCTATTACCTCATGATCACTTGACTTCATAAAGGGGATTTTATTTTTGTCATCAATATTCTATGTATGAAGAATAACTCAAATTGTTGGAAAACCCCGAGAAAGCAAGTGCAAATGAATGCCATTCCTCAAGTCTACTACATAAATAGGAAATATTTTCTTCTCATGTTTTTAAATATTGAGAACCATAAAACAAGTATAGCTTATGGACAATATATTTTCAAACATTTTCCTTGTATTAATAATTCCCTTGCCTTCTCCATAGGAAACCCAATTCTTATCCTTGCTACTCCATTTTTGTGTGGAGAATAGGTACAAGAGATCTCGTAAATTAGACCTAGTTTATTAAAGAAGCAATATAATTGTTTTTCACATATATATCTTGCACTGAAAATTCGAAAATCTTAAATGTGAATTCCAAATTCTTTCAAGATAAGATTCCAAAATTCCTAAATAGTGGCTTGCACTCCATATTTATTATGAAATTTACAAACCCAAGTAAAATCTAGTACAATCATTCACAAGAACTAAAACCACCTTTTGCCATTGGAACTATTCTCAAATATTGGTCCCCCTGCATCACAATGGAGCAACTTAAATGGATCTTGAGAAAGAGTATAACATGGAGGACAAACATTCCTTTTATGTCTTGAAATTCACAAACTTCACACTTGAGACTAATTATATGGGACTTGAATTGGGTAAGAAACATGGTTTCATGCTTTGTAATGATGGATGGCCTAATATTTTATTGAGAAACTCTTGGGATAAATTTATCCATTAAGACATATTCAATGTCCTTTTATCAATATTTTATGCCTTTCTTTATGGATAATTCAATGTCCTTCTCGAATATCCCAGTAATATGAATGTTTAGAACATCCAACATAAAAGACAAGTAATTTTTGTATTATGATCGCATCATAATTTACTTAGGCATTGCACATGTTCATGGACTTTATTGGAAAAATAATACAAGAATTGCAAAGAATAAATTTCATTTCAACAAACATAAACAAGATACATGAAAGTGTGATTGGCATGTAGGCCACATAATATCTATCAAAAGCATGATATGTTCTTCAGTCAAAGCTGGTCATGAACTTATTGTAGAATCTCTCTCAACCTCCATGAGATGGTAAAGTCCTCTTGGGATCTAAGCAAAGTCCATTCTTGAGCTTAAGACGCCTATGAATCCTCATCATAAAAAATAATTGATAATTTTTTCATTTAACTATTTTTTGAATTGAAACTAAGCTAACTTGATGTTCAAGTACATGTAGTATTTTTTTCTGTTCTAATTGGTTCTTGGATTGGCTCTACCAATTCCAAAAATTAGTTAGTTATTTACCATCTCTTGTTTGAACTATTACTAGGACAAGGATGATATGAGATAAAACTGTATGAAGTATGTATCTTATGGTTAGTGGCTTATTATGTGTACTTGGGTCAAAAATCCTGTGTACTATAATTGAATGTATATTCTTTATATTCACCTTGAGATGAGATAACTGTATGGGTCTAACTAATTTGAGTTGGTTTTCCATGTGGTTTCCAACATTTGTCCCTTGTATATCCCTGATTATTTTGGAACACTAATATGATTTGATCAAAGGAGGATCGTGATCATTTTTATGTCGATTGATCTCCTCAATCAATTAATTTGGGAGGATTGAAGATTGGACAACATTTGTCAATTGCTTCCTCACTTTGCTCAATGATTGAATCGATACCCCTTCATCTTGATTGATAGCTTGATCAAGGAAGTGATTGTCGATCAAATAGACGATCTATACTAAAAGACTAATAAAAAATTAAAATAAATATTAAAGAAAGAATTGAAGTTTTAAAAAATAAAGAAGGGACCCTTGATCTGATTAATAATCAAAATCGAGGATAGAGCCCTCATTTGATCATTGCCTGCACTAGTGTCTAGGCCTTGATTAGTGATCAATCTATGCCCACTTTGTCAAATACATGATCCAATTGAGGGATTCAATTATGTCTATCCAATCCCCTCCATTCGATCACTAATAAATTTTTCCTTAATTATTATAATTGTCATACCAGTAAGTGGTTTTAGTCACATTATTTTGGAATTTCTTTTTCTCTTAAAATAAGTGATGGGATGTGATACTCGATAGGATCTCAAAATTTTGATCAAACATCCAACGTATTATAAGTATCCAAAAACATAAATAGAATATCCAAAACATCGTGGCACCAAGAACTGATAATCCTTTCATCTAGTATAGATTAAAATCTATAGTTTTACGGTTCATAGAAAGAGTTCTTGGAGCAGTTCAAATGTCTAGCCTCTAGTAGTGAGACCTTCTTGTTAATGATCTTCACCAAGATAGAAGGAGAAGAAATAAGAATGTTTCTCACCAATTTTTCATGGGCACTGTTAAGTGTATTCGTTCTTCACTTATTTATAGACATTGGGTATGTGAAATTTTTATAAAACTCTTAGAGTTATGTCTATATCTACCAACATCCATAGACCTTATATGTGTGACCCTCTAAGACGATATATCTTGCTAGTTTATAACTCTACAGACCCAATAACACTTATTGGTTAACCTTATTAATTATTTATATTAGTATATGGATAGTTAATCAAGGATCAATTTAACATAACCAATAGGTCTAGTAGTCAACCTCTTGGGTGCCAAGTTGTACCTCGTGCTATAGGAGGTGTATAGTGAATAGAAAACTCTTGTATGGAATCGGTTGCCAAGTTGTACCTCGTGCTATAGATGTCATCGGTTACCATTTATATATAATCCTTCATCTATGAAAAATTCATTAATGACTTAGGATATGGTCCATGGTGAAACCCTAATTGATCACTCAAGTTAGTGTTGATGCGTAGACTAAATCATCGAGAACATCTTTTCTGATATTTCCTCTATATTGGCTAAGGATTTCATCGCATCTCATCCCTTGAGTCAATCTCCTATTATACTTATGGCGGGTGATCCCATCTTGCTCACACAATCACCTTCAAGGACTTCATGTTGGAACCTATCTATAATGTTTTAAAAATCCTATGGCTAGAGATTCTTTTAAAGATCCAATCTATCATGTCCTTGAATATTTCTTGAATTAGAATATTTGGACGATATATTTAAATACTAGTGTTCATTCTATTATGATCTTAACATAATTCTCATGGACTTTGTTGAATATGCTTGATAACATGCTAATTAGACATGATAATGCATGATTGTTAATACATATTAAGGCATAAAAGATTTCATTCCAATACATGTTATCATATTTATGAGTATTTATCTATCATTCTATGAAAAAGTCATTATAATCTCAAAATACTTTAAATTAGGGTTAATTATGATGAATTAAAGATAAGTAATTTTATAAACCACCTTTACTTGAGATTCTAAGTTGTTTTTAATGAGAGAAATCATTTTTATAAACATTCATTTAACTTTCTAAGTTAAAATCTTAAAAGAAATGAATGTATATTTTTGAAATAGAAATTAAATCTCTTATTATTTATAAATTTTGACTTTTTAGAATGATAGATGATTAAATTTCTGATCAAATGAAAGAAATTTTGATTAATTTGGAGTTATATTTTGAAAGTTATGAATTTTCTAATTTTTGGGGATTTTTCCATGATTTTTCTGAATATTTCTGAATTTTTAATGAAATTTCTAAGGATTTTCTGGAATTAAAAATTGATTTTTTAGAATATTTAAAGCGCCCAGGTGATGTGGCGTGATCAGAGTCGTCCGATCGGATCGCGATCAACGATCGCAATGTGGAGGGGACGTAGCATCGTGAGAAGCGTCCGATCGCACGTGATCCTTATCAACCGTTGATCTTCACTTACTCGATGGGAAAACGTGGCGAAAATTAGGGTTCACTGGATCGTCGTAATCTCGACCGGTGATCACAAGAGTTATAACTATCGAGATTAAATCGCGGAGAAATGCATGAGGCGTCCGATCACGATTGATAACATGCTAAATAAACATTATAAAACATGATTATTGATGCATATTAAGGCATAAAAGATTTCATTTCCATGCATGTTATCATATTTATGAGTATTTTTCTATCATTTCATGAAAGAGTCATTATAATCTCAAAAATACTTTAAATTAGGGTTAAAAAAGATAATTTAAAGATAAATAATTTAATAACCCATCTTTACTTGAGATTATAGATAATTTTTAAAGTTAAAATAATGAGAGAAATCATTTTATAACATTTATTTATATTTTTTTCAAATAAAACCCTTAAATAATAAATGTACTTTTGAAATAAAAATTAAAACTCTCATTATTTATCAATTTTAATCTTTTTAGAAATGATAGATAATTTAATTTCGGATCAAATGAAAGAAATTTGGATTAATTTGGAGTTATATTTTGAAAGTTATGAATTTTCTAATTTTTAGAGATTTTTCTGGATTTTTCTGAATTTATTTTACATTTTTAATGTTAAAAATGATTTTAAAATAAGCAAAAAAGGGGTTTATATTCGCGGGGGGCCACGTGGATGCGACGTGGCACTCAGGGCCACGTGGTAGCGCCACGCGAGCCCACGCAAGCGCCTGCGTGGCGCGGATGTGACGTATACATTATATATATATATAATACTTACGGTTATAGTACATATAAGCATTCTGTAATCGGAATATTGCTAACCCTTCATATTTCGCACTCTTTATAAACCCGATAGACTTCTCTAATTTTTCCCGTGTGGGACTAAGTTCCACATGGAGTTTACGTGTGCAGGACACGTGGTTAAAGGCGATGCGTTGGATTGGATGGAGCGCGGATCATCGCGCGTTGATGAAATGGACACGCAGACCATCGGATCACCATCAGCGCACGTGTTGAAAATCAAGAGTTATAACGGTGTTGATGAAACGCGCGGGGGGCGCATCTTGACCGTCGGATCGTGATTCGAAGAGCGATCGGTGCGTTTTATAACGCTTATCACACGGATCAAATTCAAGCCCTCCATCGGCGATCCAACTGATGCGATATAATTGAAACGGTCCACGATGGACCGTTTCATCGTAACGTTGATTAAAACCATCAAACGGCTACGCCCAAAACTTGTATAAATAGAGATGTTCTTTCCGATTTCTTAAGCATTCGAGAGCAAATCAATACAATTGATCTGTTTAGATACCAATACTCTTGAATCTCTCGATTCCATCCTCTTCTACACTCATTTCCACATCCACGGAGGGTTTGAAATCGAGATTTGGCCGAGTAGAGAAGGAGAAATCGACACTGGAACTCCATGATCACGTTCTTCGTATTTTCAACGATTTAGGTGGTTAATCGTGTTAATCCGATCGCTATTTGGGGTTAGTGGAAGCGGTTTTCACTAATCTTTCATCCATTTATGTTTGATTGCAATTTAGATTAGGAATTGAAGCTTAATTTTGTTCAATTTTAGTTAAAATCGCGATTTACAATTTCGGAAAATTCTCCTTACTTCGATCTTCAATTTCTCCGCGAAATCAAAGTCAAATTCGATGATTTTTGATTCCGTGGAAACGATTTGAAGTTCTCTTTCATAATTTACCATTTCCCCCAATTTATATCATCAATTCATCATCCTATTTGATCAAATTTCGAAGAGATCATCATAAATTTCCTTATTTCCCTATGGATTCGACCCTTATTTACCATTATACCCCTCAATTTGAGATATTTTCATCAAATTGGTAAGTTTAGACTTGGTTTTGACATGAGATTGTGTGAAATTGACAACCTCACGGTCTCCGCTCGCCAGCGATCCAACGGATGCGTTTTGATGCATTTTATAACGCGCGGCGACGTGGCTTAATCTCGAGCGTCTGATCGGGATCCAATGGATGCATTTCGATGCATTTTGTAACGCGCGGCGACGTGGCTTCATCTCGAGCGTCCGATCGCAATCCAACGATCACGACTTAACAGTAACGATTCACGATCATGCATTTCATCAGAGCCGTTGATCAGTTTAATTGGACGATTACGCGTAAATGTCATATAAATTGAGATGTCCTTCCGATTTTGAAAGCATTCGAGAGTAATTCAATCAAATTGAACTGTTTAGATACCAAATCTCTTGAATCTCTTGATCCCAATTGCTTCTAAACTCATTTACTCGTCCACGAAGTGCTTAAGATCAAGATTTGGGCGAAAGACAACGAATAAATCGACGCTAGAACTCCACAATCTTGATTTTCAGATTTTTGATGAAAAGCCTTAATTCTGGCGATTAATTGGACTAATCTGATCACAATCGAGGGTTAAGGATCGTGTTTTATCCTAATTTATCGTCTCTTACTGTTTAATTTCCATTTAGATTAGTAATTTAGCTTAATTTATTTTAATTTTCGTTAATTTCGTTCTTCCGATTTTTAGAAATTTCATCTCACTTTGATCTTCAATTTCCCCGCGAAATCAAAGTCAAATTCAATGATTTTTGATTCCATGGAATCGTCTTGAAGTTCTCTTTTCATCGTCTTATTTGATCAAATTCAAAGAGATCATCAGAAATTTCCCTGTGGATTCGACCCATATTTACCATAATAACCCTCAATTCGAGATATTTTCATTAAAATGGTAAGTTTAGACTTTATTTTGACACAAGGCCATGTGCAGTTGACGACCTTGCGGTCTCAATTCGTCAATTCTCATGGACTTCATGGAAAACATTATACAAGAATGACGATTTTTTTATTTTAATGAATATAAATTAGATATGTAAGTGAGATTTGGCTTATAGGCTATATAATAATTGTCAATGTCTATTGAGAATTTGTTTGAGTTGATATAGGTTAAGTGGTTCCCTTATTGTGAACTATAAAAGGAGTGTTATGACTTGTATCCACTTACTTGGACATTAGTGATTTTCATCTTGTTCTCTTCCTTAAAGGCTTGAGAGATGACCTCCTTAGGTGTCAATCTCCTCCCTATTTTATGTCTAAGTTTTGAAGATTTGAAGTTCAAGATTGAGTCCATTCAAGAGGAAGAATGTCCTATCCCTCAAAACATATTCTTTGTCAATGAAGTTTATGGCTGGTGGCTGGCAATGGTCCAATTCCTTCAACTTGTTTTAACAAGATCATAACCATCTTTCTATCCAAGCCATGAATCCTAGTATCATCAACTTTCTTGGAATATCGAGAACGTGCATGTTCCCAAAAATTTTAAATATGAGTATGTGTCGAGCCTTTTCGGACCCGACTCAGAAAGCCCTATAATAAACGGTTAGAATAGTTTCGGGTCATTTAACCAAATGTAAAGAGAGAAAAGAAAAAGAAAATTTTACAAATGCAAGTATAATGCTACCTATGTCGTGAGCTTCTTCTCCACTTTCTCTTCAACAAGAGCTCTTAGAGAGAGAGAGAGAGTAAGATATTAAGCAATACACAGAAGAACATCAAAATATTACATTTATAAATGAGAGAGAGAAAACACGAGAGAGAGAGAGAGGAATGAAAAAGAGAGAGAGAGAGAGAGAGAGAGAGAGAGAGATAATGGAATAACAAGATGTTTGTGTTTGACCTCGAATGGGGAAAAACAAGATTGTTCAATTCCTTTTCTATGATGCACTTTCCTCGTAAGAATATCATATACTACGTTTATATATGAGAGAGAGAGAGAGAGAGAGAGAGAGAGAGAAACGCTCACTTTTTGCTGAGCAGTCTCCCCCATGGAGGTGTGCTTTACTGCGTGCAGCGCAGCAGACGACATCCAATTTAGAGTTAAGAGGAGCACCTCATCGGACACGCTGAGCAAAAAATAAAACGCCCGCTAGAAAACGAGCTCCATTCTTCCACGTGGACGTTTTCGACGACCTCAACAGCTGTATCCTCCTCCGTTCCTCCCTTTCCTTCCTTCCCCTGCCTCTCAAGATGTCTCCATCTCTTTCTCTCTCTAGATTCTTTCTCCTCACGACGACCATCCGCCGTCTCGCCTTCTTCTTCACGCTTCCCTTCTACTTAAACCCTCCCCCAGTCTCCCTCTGCAGCTTGCATCCTCTGTTTCTCTCTCTGCATTCTCCCTCTAATTTTTCTCTCCTCACGACGACCATCCGCCGTCCCACCTTCTTTCTCACGCATCCCTTCTACTTAAACCCTCCCAGTCTCCTTTTGCCGCTCCCGTCCTGTGTTTTTTTCTTTACTGTGATGGAGCAGGAGAGAGAACTGGTGCGAATCGGGGGCCGAAGAGGAACTGCGGCGCTGTCGGTCCTCTGCGGCGCACTGGAGGAGGGCACCGCCATGAAAATAGCTTGCGGGGACTTAGTCGTGTTCACCGTGACGAGATCGGAAGCTTCTTTAGGGATGGTGGTTTGCTCTTTGCAGGATCACAGGTGGATTCTCGCTCTAGACTGCGCAGTGATTCGGGTGGGGCCCAGGAAGTTCGCCTTCGCCTTTCCCCAGTTCTTCTACTGTCTTTCTCTTCCCGACGGCTGCTTCGACCACGAAGTTGACCGGTTGGAGATGGCGCTTCAGAGGTTTACTTGCTACCGGAATCACGCCGGCCTTCGAGGTTTTCTCTCTTTACTTCGTACTTTCGCTCACTAATATTTCCGTTTTTCACGTTGACTTGACTTGTCACCCGTTTGTGAAAGATAAGTAGAGATAAGCAGAGAGAAATCTTCCTCCCCCTCTCCTAGCACGGCGGGAGAGGGAAAGATAGAGACGGGGGTTAGAGAGAGAGATGAAGGGAGGGAAAGAGAGAGAGAAAGAGTGCCTTTTGACCTAGACGGAACATTAATTCACTGTTGTCCGTCAAGATCACCTCAGGCGATCCGGGTCGGACGCCCAGACGCACTCTCTCATAACTCACTCAAACTTGTATCTTCTCTCTCTCTCTCTCTCTCTCTCTTCCTCTCTCTATCACACACGCACTCTCCCTCTCTCTATCACACACACACTCTCTCTTTCTCTATCTCAAACACTCTCTCTTTCTCTATCTCACACACTCTCTAACACACAGACTCTCTCTCTCTCTTTCTATGACACGCGCTCTCTCTCTCACACACACAAACCAACTCTCTCTCTCCCTCACAGACGCTCCCTCTCTCTCTCTCTAACAATCACTCTCTCTTTCTCTTTCTATCACACAGACACATCCTTTCTAACACACACTCTCTCTCGCTCTCTTTCTATCACACACACTCTCTCTCTTTCTCTATAACACACGCTCTCTCTCTCTCTCACACACAGGCTCTCCCTCTCCCTCCCTCACAGACACGCTCCCTCTCTCTCTCACAAAAACACTAGAAGACAGTCTCTCAGGCTTTCTCTATAACACACGCTCTCCCTCTCTCTCTCACACAGGCTCTCCCTCTCCCTCCCTCACAGACACGCTCCCTCTCTCTCTCACAAAAACACTAGAAGACAGTCTCTCAGGCTTTCTCTCTCTCACACACACACTCCCTGTCTCTCGCACGCCTTCCTGCCTCTCTCAGAAACACATTCGAAGACAGTCTCTCAGACTCTCTTACCCAAAAACACAATCCTAACCGTCACTCTCTCTCTCTCTCTCTCTCTCTATCACTGTCTCTATCTGTCCATCCCTCTCTCTCCTCTCCATCGATGACGTCTAACATTTTCCATGCCAACAATTTACAGACACAGACTTTGCCCCTCGCATTCCAGGAAAAACTGACTTCTGGGTCTCCGCCTACTCAAAAATCATCTCTCTCTCCTCTCAGCTCGTCTCTCAGCCGGTTCCACACTGCTCTCTATCTGAAGCCCTCCACGTCGCCCGCAAATACCACACGTGCACCAACATCGCCCTCCACATCCTCAAGAACATCGCCCATCCTCTCCGCTACATCGCCGTACCCGTGCCCACCACTTCTCCTCTGTCCTCCCTCGTCTTCCCCAGCATCAACGTCATCGCTGACGTGGCGAAGGTCCTTCAAGGGAGCAGATTCTCGCACGTGCGCCGCCGGGGGAGGAGCGCTTGCTGGTACGTGAGCGAAGAAGGGTTGGCGCGTATTCTTCAAGGGGTGATTGCTTGGAAGGGAAAAGAGATTGGAGGTTGTTCGGAGGAGAGAGCCTGAATGAGAGAATCTACCCACATAAATAGATGGATGGAAGGATGGTTAGAGAGATAGATAGGTTGAGAAGTGGGTGAACAGTTAGACAATAGATAGATAGTAAAATAGAGAGAGAGAGAGAATTTAGCTGGTGGGTTTGTTCATTACACTCCAATCTAAATTTTCTTCAGTCTTCGTTGGTGGATTTCTATCTAGATGATAGATAGTTAGGTAGAGAGAGAGAGAGAGAGATTAGTTGGTATTTTTCATACAATCCAATGTACATTTTTCTTGTTTTTTGGTCATCGATATATATATATATATATATATATATATATATATATATATATATATATATATATATATATATATATATATATATATATATATATATATATATATATATATATATATATAAAGATGACGATAAAATGTTAGATATCAAATAGATTTTTTAAAGTGTGTGTGTATGTGTATAGAGAGAGAATGTGTGTGACCCTCTAGTTCCATATATCTCATTGGTTAATAACTCTATAAACCCCAATAATATCTTATTAATTATCTATATCAACATAAAAATTAATTAATTAATTAACGATCAATTTAACCCAATCGATAATTCACGTTACCAACCTATTGGGCATCAATCTATACTCTTCTACCTATATTATATGTTGATGACATTCTTATTCAAATAAAGAGTAGGGAATCCATTGAAGAAATCCAAATTCAACTCTAAGGGAATTTGAGATGAAAGATCTTGAGGCAATTAAGAAGATCTTAGGGATGGAAACAAGGAGAGATCAAAAGTGTACCATCCTATCCCTTGTTCAAGAGGGATACATCAAAAAATTCTCTATAGATTTAATATGAAGTAAAGCAAGCAAGATGCCTATCATCACCCACTTAAAGCTTTCATCCACTTTTATGTCTAAAGCCAAAATCTAAGAGAGAGAGAGAGAGAGACTAATGACGTAGCATGATCATGCAATCATTGAAATCACACGTCCACGTGTCAAAATAAATTCTGAACTCACCAAAATTGAGATTTAATTATGAATTTATTAGCATAATGGTGAGTAAGAGTCAAATCCATACAGAATTAGGAAAGAATTTTGAGACATCTACACATTAAATCAAATTAGACAATGAATTTAGGTAAGAAATTAGGAAAATTAATATTATTAGAAAGAAAACTCAAAGATAAATCCACAGAATCAAAAATCACTTGATTTGAACTTGTATTCACAGAGAAATCAAATAGCAAAATAAGGAGAAGAAAATCATTCGTAAAGAGGGAGAAAATGATGAAATTTTATAAGATTAATCTAATCTACGAATCTAAATTAAAATCTCATGGTGTACGACAACCGATTAAGAGGAAAACATATAATGTAACCTAAAATCACTATCAAAATGATCCAATTAGTTATCGAATAAAGACTTTTCATTCTGCCTTATGAAAAACAAAAATTTGGAGTTCAATTGGTGAATTCTTCCTCCTCTTTCTATGAAATCTTGATTTCAAATATACCCTGGATAAAAAATTAAGTCTAAAAGAGGATCGAAATAAGATATTCAAGGATTATGTTTTCCAAAAAGGTTCGACCAATAAAAATCCAAGAATGCATACATCGTTCAAATGGGATTATAAATAGAGGGAGAATTGGGCCTAGCCGTCCAATCGTCTCTTCATCTTCGATCAACGGTCGAGATTAAATAAAGGGAGATGAATGAGTATCTTTAAGTCGTGCTTGTCAGATCTTTATCAGACTGTCCAGATTTCATCACGCAATCACGTGTACACCAATTTTTGAGTAACAACTACCATTTAATCGTCATCGAGCGCTCCAAATGATGACACATGTCCATTGGACTCCATTGGGCATAATTAATCTTAGTTTTTTTAACTCCTTAGATTAATGGTTGAGATTGCGCAATTCAAATAAAACAAATAAACGACACCAACTAAATCATGAGATTGAATGCTCCTCATTGCACCACGTCGCTTGCAATAAAATAAAACATAAATAGTCCCACATTGGAAAAATAAGGTGAAATATGCAGGTATGAAATAGCTGATGACTTTGTTAAATGAAAATAAGCCTATTAAGGGCGCTTAACACGTGGCATTTGCTTAATATACGCCTACGTGTGTACAATGCATGTACCATGTGTCACGTGTATACATCGTCACGTGGTGAGATGCAAGCACGCATGTCACATTAGCCCACACTTATATATATATATATTATTTTTAATGATAAAATTAAAATCATTCAAAAATCATTCAAAATAAATTAAGAAAAATTCCAAAAAAACCCAAAAAATTAGAAAATTCGTAACTTTAAAAAATACAACTCCTTTTTAATCCAAAATTATTTTTACATGATTACAAATTAAATAATCTATCATTATCCCATAAATTAATACATTTTGATATTTTTATATAAATTGTATAGAATGATGAATATGCACTCAAAGTATGTTAACATACATAAGAATATAATATTTTATGCATTTAATTATATTAATAATCATATAATTACCAGTATAAGTTGCATATTATCAACTACATATCCAAAATTCCCTACCCTTTAGTGGTTGGATCACTCATGTATGGTGTGAGCCGTTACACGCTAGTCCTAAATAAGAGCCTTGGAAGCCATCTAGTAGATTTTGGTATATTTCTATGTAAACTAGAAGAGTATGCTTGCATTTTGGGAGGTTGGAATTGGGATTGGAGCTCAATAAACCTTTTAAAATTTTGATCAAAACATTTAACAAAGTAGACTACATTGAATTGGATATTCAAAACACTGATGCATCAAGAACCAATGATCCTATCATCTATTATGTATGAGATAACATACTTGTAGGGTTCACTTGAAGCTATTGAAGTGTCTAGACTCTAGCGGTATACACACAATTACCAAACATTTAGATCTCCTTCTTTAATGCTCTTTACCAAGAGAGAAAAAGAAGGAAGGAAATAATTCCCACAAGGCTTGCATAGGCACCTTGAGTCGTGATCATTATCTCTTAATTTATATACAGTTGGTATATGAATTTTTCATGAAAACTAATATAATTATATCTATATTCACAATATCCATAGACCTTATATGTGTGACCTCATAGGTCTATATATCTCACTACTTAATAATTTTATAGACCCAATAACACCTTATTATTTAACTTTCATTAATTATCTACATCCACATTGATTGATTAATTAAGGATTGATTTCACCCAGTCGATAGATCAAGTTGCCAACCCAATAAGAACACTCGTATGGAACCTTGTCATCATCAGTTATCATGTATGTATAATAATTCATGAATAACTTAGTGTATAGTTAACTATCAAACCCTAATTTTTCTCTCAAGTTAGCACTAATGTATGGAGGAAATCATCGGGAACTCCTCTGATATTTAGACTACCCAGGCCAAGGATTTCATCACATCTCGTTCCTTGAGTCAATATCCTCAAATATCGAGGGTAGATGATCCTATCTTGACCACACAATCATCTTCAAGGACTTCATATCGCGTCTAATGATAGATATTATGTGGCCGATAAGCTAATCACACTTCCATGTATCCACTTAACACCCACTCTTTTTTGTTAAGTGGATTAGTGTAAATGCGCGAGCATTTAAGATTTACATTTAAGTGTAAATGCTTGCGCATATACCCGCACACACACACATCCACACATACTCTCATGTACACGCGTGTGCACCATGTGGTGCGTGCACTTGTCTCCATGTGGCGACACGAGATGCGCCCGCAACATCAGTGCATATTAAAAGCTAATTTTTTTATTTTTTCAAAATTTGAATAAATCCAAAATAATTTTTAGAAAATTTTACAATTTTTTTAGAAAAATCCTTAAATATTAGAAAATTCATATCTTTCAAATTAATCCAAATTTGTCTTTTTTGATCAAAAATTAAATAATCTATCATTTTAAAAATTCAAATTATTTAAATCACAAGAGAATAAATTTCTATTTTAAAAATACACTCATTTCTCTTAGAAATTAAAACTTAGAAAAATAAATGAGTACATAAAAAGTATTTTCTCTTATTCTTTTAAAAAAAAACTTAATTATAATATTAAATATAAATGAGAATAATCTACTCTAAAATATATTCTCAAAAAATGCATAATTATCCCTAAAATATTACATTTTGAGATTATAACTTAAAATTGCATAAAATGATAAATATGCACTTAAAATATGATAACATGCATATGAATAGAATGTTTTATGCCTTAATTTGCATTAATAATCGTATAATTGCATGTTATCAATGTTTGCAATGAAATCCATGATCATATACAATGACTAAGTGAATTATGATGAGATCATAATATAGTGATCACTGGTCTTTAAACTAATGTTCTAAACATCTTGTGAAATGAAATTTATTCATCGTCATTCGTATGTGATTTTTACAATAAAATCCATGAGCGTGTGCAATGACCAAGAGAGTTATGATAAGATCATAATAAAGTGATTATTACTCTTTAAACATATGTTCTAAACATTCATATTCATGAGATATTCGAGATGGACAACGAATTATCCAGAAATAATGACACTATCTTACCTGACTCATATGATGAGTATGATTGATCATGTAGCCATCGGTGTGGAAACACTAAGGATAGATAGCGGGTGCTCTTTGGAGAAAAGTTCACTAAATTAATCCGTATGAATCCCTGAATGATAATTATACCTAACTGTCAATCTACTTTATTCATGTCACGGTCGTGTATGCGGTCATTTGACTTGAGATGCCAAAGACATATTGTGGATTGATGATCATGTTTTGATTATAACTTATGAATCCCTAGCCAGGGAATCTCTAAAACTTCATATACTGGATACAACATGAAGTCCACGAAGATGATTGTGTGAACAAGCTGGGATCATCCGCCCTCGGTATTTGAGGAGATTGACTCAAGGAATGAGATGCAATAAAATCCTTGGCCAAGGTAGTGGAAATATCAGATAAGGACGTCTCGATGATTTCTTACACGCATAAGTACTAACTTGAGTAACCGATTAGGCTTTGACAATTGACCATACCTTAATTCATTCATTAGCCTTGTGAGGATGAAGGATTATACATACAAAGTAATCGATGATAGAAAGGTTCTACAAGAGAGTTCTTACACACTCTATATCTCCTAGAGTACCTAATGTATCTTAACATGTTGATTGGGTTAAATCGATCCTTGATTATTAAATCTATATGTTGATGTGGATAATTAATTAAGGTTGACCAATAAAGTGTTATTTGGTCTATAGAGTTTTTAACTACTCAGATATATGGACCTAGAGGGTCACACACATAAGGTCTATGGATGTTGATAGATATACACATAATTATCTGGGCTTTTATGAAAAATCCATATACCAAATGTCAATAAATAGGGGGAGAACAACCACAACTAAACGTACTCATACAAGCCTTGTGAGAATTCTCTCGTTCCTTCTCTTTATCTCTTGATGAAGAGCTTTGAAGAGGAGATACAACCATCCGGAGACATTGTGGATACTGCTAGAAGCTAGACACTTTAATAGCTTTAAGAACTCCTTGAAGGAAACCCTGTAAGTATATTTTCTTATACATACTAGATTATAGGATTATTTTTCTTGGTGCCTCAATATTTTTAGCATCCAATTTAATATATTCCGTTGCATTCGATGTTTTGATCAAAATTTCAGAGTCTAACATCTAATATATGAAGTTTTGGAGATCCCATGACTAAGGATTTATAAGTCATGATCAAAACACGATTATCCATTCATAATATATTTATAGTGGCTCAAGTCAAAAGACCAAACACACAATTATGACATAAATAAACGTGATTGATAGTTAGGTATCATACCATTTAGGGATTCATTATATCAATTAATTGACCTCTTTCTCTATAGAGCACTCTTTATCTACCTTTGAAGTATCCAACTCATCATATGAGTTAGATCTCATAGTATATTTTTTTTTAATAATTCGATGTCATTCTCGAATATCCCACAAATAGTAATGTTTAGGACATATATTTAAAGACTAGCGATCATTGTAGTATGATCTCATCATAATTTACTTATTCATTATATATGTTTATGGACTTCATTATAAATATCATACAATAATGATATTTATAAATTTTATTTCAATAAACATAAATAAGATACATAGAAGTGTGATTGGCTTATAGGCCACATAATATCCATCGATTGGACGAGAAGGTGTATGATTATGCTGATTTAGACCATGTAGATCACTCACAAGATATATTTTTGCATTCAAATAATGTGCCATATCTTGGATGGCAACTCTATAACCTATCAGTGTTATCTAAGATTAAATTTGAGTAAATTCCCAACACAAAATCAAGTAAACAAGTGATTTGGTGAAATATGCTCCAA